>VZTQ01004262.1:0-28372 GCA_013400755.1 Pelecanoides urinatrix | reverse complement strand
CGCCGCTCCACGGCGGCCGACATGGCCGCGCCGCGCCTGTGACGTCTCGGTGAGGGGCGGGGCCGAGGAGCGCCCCGCCCCGGGGGCAGCAGTTGCCCGGCAGCGCGCGCGCGCCGCCCTGCGGGCCGGCCCGAGGAGGCGGCGGGGCTGAGGTGAAAACCAGAGCGAGGGAGTTCCCGAGCCGCCTAAACCCGCAGCTGAGGAGGCTCGCAGAGGCTTAGGCCCCCCGTGGGGAGCCACAGAGAACCAGGTACCCCTTGCCTTTCCTTTTCCGAATTGGTAGCAGAGCCAGCTCGCTCTCTCCTCTGGAGAAAAGCTGAAAATCACCAAACGCCTCCTGATTTTGTTTTGTTTTGTTCTGCGTTCCCCTCCCATCTAAACCTTAATTACTAATATCAACACCAAAAAGAAAAGGAGCAGAAAAGAATAAAGTACAGGGCGGCCAAAGCCTGGAGTGTGTGAATGAGACGTTAGCAGCCAGGGTGACTGGCAACATGTGCGTTAGGCGTTCGAGCGGCCATTTTAGAAAAGCGCTGAGAGTCCCGGGAAGGGGCAGCATGGAGGAGGAGGGCACCCGTGCTTGGGCATGGCCAGCAGCCCCGCTTGCTTGGCCTGCCCCAGGTGGCTGCCGCTCTCGGTGGGGTGAGAGGAGCCGGGGCTCTCCCTGTGGCACCCGCTCCTCGCCACAGAGAAACGGGCAGTGGGGTCCCTCCAATGCAGGCCCGCAGGCCTTGCCGGCGTCCCTCGGCACGGATGTCTGCTGAAACCGGGTCAGGCCCTCCCACCCTCTCTTTAAACAAAAAATTAAAATCAGGAAAACCAGTTCTGTCACATCATCTTTCAGCTATTGGTGCAGCCGAGAAATAGAAATTTATTTACAGGAGCCGGCTCTTAGCCTCAGGAGTAAAATATTTATCACTCTCCAGCAGTAATAGTTAGCAATGAGACATCATTTCATCCTGCAGTGCTGTTTCCAGTTACTTATAGCTTTCTCAGAAGTGACCTTTAGGGCTGAATATCTCATGCATGTGTCAGCTCAGAAGTGAATATGAGAAGTCTAATAAAAATCAATTTGGGTGTTCTTAAGTTATCTTAATGTGGAAAAAATTGTGTTTTTTCCAGCTAAATAATTTTTCAAATGCCTATTTTATGGTTGGTTACAAAATAACTTTCTTTTAACCTTCCAACTTTGCAAAAAGTGCCACAATGAATGACATTTTTCTCTTTATTTGTGGAAATTTGATTTTGAAATAACAGTCCAAAATGTTTTAAGATAGCCTGCACAGGACATTATTTTATTTTGATTTTTTTTCTTCCTCTCACACTATTGTTCATGAAAACAGCTCCTCCAAGAAGTGTTGGGTAATGCCATGCATTATGTTCTGTATGCATCATTAGTCAAACTAATAGTTACACCTGAGCTTAATACCACCTTTGCAAGCTGCATCCAGTGATTCACATGCTATCAGATTTTACTCAAAATGTACTGGTTTTAGTATGTATTTGCTATTGTGCATTCAAATAGCTATTTTATGGCTGTGCCAGGCTACCTATATTGCCATGTATTGTTAGGAAACACATAAAAGAGTGCCATGAATCACGCCTTTCAAGCCTAAGTGCACTACAGTAACCTCATCTGTAAAAGAGCGTTACACTGCAGACAAATACCTAAACAAATTTGTATCCATAAAGTCTTAAATTACTTCAATATATCCTGTTTTTAAACAAACAGCTTCATTGAATAGGCAGTTTTGTTTGTTTGTTTAACAAACCATCTGGACAATTTGTTCCCTACTCCAATGCTTACAAAGGTCCCAGGCAGTTCACCAAGCCCAATTTTTGGATCCTCAGCCAGTGGTTGGGAGGGCAGGGGGGGCATGTAGAGGTTGAAGAACACTTCTCTGGGGCTCTTGAGTCGCTTCATGCCTTTCTCACTATGTATGAAAAAAACAAATTGAATATAGTCTTTTTGTAGGTGTGAGACTGTGAGCCAAGTCTTTCTCCCCTTTGCTGCAGCTAAGTAAATGATTACTTAAAAATATTGGGTGCTATTGATAGATCTCTAATGCTTCATTCTTGATAACTGAAATCCTGGAACTGCCCATCGACTTCTAGGAGGCAGCATTAAGATCACTTTAAGAACTTGTGATTTTTTTAACTTAGTTTCATGCTAAATTGTAATTGTCATGTCTGTAATACAAAGAAGCCCACATGCATATTTCTCTCTGCCAAGAAGAAAACCTGTTTTTCTTTATATATTTCCACTTCAGCAATTTTGAAGCCTTTTCCTTTATCCCAGCTATCAACTTTTCATTATATTTTAATATGTATGGTACAGAAGAATCTTTGCATTCTGCTCTCAGCCAATTATCACCAGCTTAAGGGACTGCTTTTTCAATACTTGGGAATTTCCAAACCATTAACAACCTTGCATATGGCACTCCATCAGCAAGAGAACTGAAGGAGGTGAAGTGACTGCTGAAAGAATTGACAAAATATGAAAACTATCAACGTCATGTCCGAATTGCAGTTGATTTTTTATTTTTGGGGGGTAACTGCAGAGTTTTTCTTAATTAATTTTCAAGTGGCTCTGGTTTTTCATGCTCCTTAACGAAGCAAGAGAACTGAAAAGTAATTTGAGGCAATATTTTTACATGACAGAAAGCATTAGAACTGTTGGTGGCAAAATACCAACCCAACTGAGTTAAGCTAAGCGTTGTGGCAACATTCAGACCCTATGGCACCCTTTGCATTTATCACATCAGCAGCCCATCAACACGTCTTGGCGCCAGCAACCTCTTTATTCAATTGTACAAGCTCAGGGCCTTGCTCAGTGGTTTGGAGTGTTGTTACTTACTTCCTACAGCTGCAGATATCTGTTTGTGCATGCCAGCTTTTTCAGATATATCAACAGTAATCAAGTCACATTAATTCTCTTGATGGATTCATTTAATTCATTGACAGGAGCTTTCTCCTTCATGAGATAAGCATTCACACACACACTGACTTGCTAAGTGCCATAAATGCAGACAGAAGGGCAACCCATTATTAATATAATGATCTAGCTTAATTAGTTCAATGGAGCTGAGGGAGCATTAGCTTTAGTTGTTGAGGTCTTGGAGAACATGTATAAAATAGATTGGAGTGCACAGACTCATACTTGTCTAATTCCATACATAGCTTTCTGCATATCCATTTACTAATCAGTTCTAAACTGCAGAGAAGAGCTGCTTCCTTTGTAAAAAATGATCATTAATTTTCCTTCCTAAAATAGCAGCATCAGGGTACTTTGCCTTTAGACATAAAGGAAATCTTTTTTCTGTCTTTTTATTGAACTAGTTGAGGTTCTGAATTGCAAATTTTCATGTCTGTGTGGTTTCAGAATGTGTGCATTTGTATATTCAGCAGTGCATGCTAAAAGGTGCTGAGATATTAGCACTTACGTCTGCTTTATATGCTGAAATGCTCTATATTTAAACACATTAAAGCATGGGCAAAGCAGAATTATTAATATTTCCATCACAACTATGAAACGTCCCTTATAATTTCATGGGAAACTTCCATTTGAGAAAAAGAACACAGTAAATATCCCTTACTACTACAATGTCAGCTGTAAATGTCAGATATTTAGTGAAATCATTGTAACAGAAAAGGGAGATAAGCTATTTTATGACTTTTAGAAGATAACACCCGGTGAGTATTCTAGCTGGGATTGTTTTGCCATATTCATAACTTTGGTCTGATTTGAAAGTCAAAGTTTGGAAAACTATTCTAAAACCTCAGAAGATCAGAATGCTGCCTTTTGATTATTATCATATGGATAGGGTGGGAAAAAATGCAGCTGCCACCTGAAATTCACTATAACTTAAGTTAAAGCAAGCCTGATTTATCTCTCCTGTCTGTCAACATTGTTATGTTGGGTTTAACCAGTCCACTCTTCTCAAAACTGTTTTTTAAAAAAACCACTTTGTAAATTAACTATCAAAGCACTTTTGTGAGGTTGGAAATACAAAAGGCTCTTTGGGCTTGGGGTGGATGTTTTTTTATTCTAGATTTGCATAGTATTTAACCACAACAGTCCATAACTAGGACGTCCAGATGCTGTAGCAGCCCAGTTAACTAGCACTATTTCCCCCATGTTACAGACAGGGAAAATGAAGTAAAAAGAATGTCAGAGAACATCTTAAAACCAATTCTAGATCTGAGTTCTGGTTCCACACTTATTTCCTTCAAATCCATTGGAGTTTAAAATACAGAAAATGCTATATGCCAGAAGATGAATAAAGCGTGAGGAAGACAAAAGAGGAATGCATTACCCCCTTACACACATACACACTCAGTCTTCAGAAGCCTTTTGTTAAGAGTACACCATAAACTTCAATGTTCACGTTGACTGCCAGTTTTATACAGCCATTTCCACAAAAATGCAAAGGGCAGCAGAACACTGGCAGGTTTAATTTTTAGAGGAGCAGAATGCCCAGAAAGGCTTTGCAACAACCTGTTCTCATGCCTTCACATCTCTGCCCTGTATGATAGGGCAAATCATCATGCAGAAGCACTGAGCTGTCATCACATTTGGCAATGTGCATTCCAGCCAGCTGGTTGGAGCCTCAGGCTCTTGCTGATAAATCTAATTTGCCTAGAAACAATCCAAATGGGGGTGAGACTGCACCTGCACCCCTGAGATTGGTATACCAGGCGCTAAGGCTTAGTAGTATTTCTTAATTCCCACAAATTATTCAGCAGAACACAAGATGAAGGAGGGAGACATCATGGCAGTCCTATTCCTCCTTGGCTCTCAATGAAAGAAATGAGCTTACCTAAAACAAAACAGTTGCGTATGTGTATCTCCACATAATCCACAGGACAAATGTCCAAACTATTACTTCTGACAAACTGTCAGATTGCATGGAGATACAGTCAGTTTTCTCTTTTGGCCAATTTCTCCTTATTAACATCTCCTTTTAGCCCCAACACCTACACTGGATTTTGGAATATTTATGACAATTGCCACCAGAAGTGAAACAGCTCAGTCAGATCACAGCCAACAGATGGCAGAAGGTTGGGGTAAGGCCTTCCTCAGTCTTTTCAAAGACAGGAATAAACTAGCCAATCCAACAAGAGAACTTTAGCTTTTCAGCATGACCTAGGAAAACACTTTTCCAAAATGCTATTTAAACAGATGACATACCAACTACTTCTTTCCAAACTATGCTACAGAATAGTCCAAATAACTGATTGTCATTGCAACAGAAGCTTTGACCTCTAAGCTGCATTGGGGTCCACCAGTGAAAGTTAGTGGATGGCATGCACAAGTAAAAGACAGGTATACCAGTAATGAACTTAATCCCTAAATTCATCTGCCAGTTACAGAAGGGCTTGTGACCCTGGGAAGAAGGCAGGAGCAGAAAGCTTTATATTCTGCTGATGCAATGAAGCAAGGCTGGTGCATCATCAGAATCAGCTGTGAAAAACCTGGTGTTCAGTGGGGAAATACTTCAGCTGTTATACCGTTGTACAAAATGTGGGCATCGCCATCAGTACAAAGTTCCCCAAGTACTCATTCATTTTCTAATGGAAGTGGTGATTACTTTTCAATGCTCTGTGCTGAATCCAGAGCTGTCAGATACCTCAACCGTGTACCACCCCTAGGATGTGTAGTTTGAGAATCCCAAATTAGATTTATAGAAAATAGGACATGAGTCCTGCTCAGTTAGGATGATAGTTAAGATGTCTACAGCGCTTCTGTAGACACACAGGAGCACCCAAGAAAGCTTTCTGGACAAAGCCTGGCTTATCACCAGGGCAAAGATTTTGTACATGGCTGTCTTGGATTGCAGCTGTGCAATCTAAATTCTGTCCGATCATTCTGTCCCTCACCCATGTTTAGGTGACTACACCTGCTCTATTGATGTAGCATCTCATAACTCATTTTGGATCAGGTCAGAGCCCAGAGTGCATTGATCTGTGTGTAAGGGTCTAATTGAAGTTTCAGCCCCACTCTAGGTAATTACATGCTATTTTGGATCTTACCCCCCAAAATTGATTTTTAATTCATTAAGAAAATACCAACAAATTTCTCTTCATGTTTATAAAGAAAACATAGGAACCCAAATGGATACAACCAGAGTAAAAGGTGCAGTAGTGGTACAGAGCTCTTAAGAATCTGAGTTCCTTGCTTTGTAGGTTAAATTTAATAGGGAATAATTCACAGACAGAGTATTTTTTGTGCCAATATTTGTTATAATAAATGGAATAAAGATCTGGAAGCGAAGCCTATGTGAGGCAAAACGGGAAGAGAGAAGCAAGATCTAAGTAAGTCTTAAATCCACAAAAGACTCGCAGAAAGACAGCCTTTCTAACTGCGGAAAGCTAGTAAAAGGCAACTTTGCCTATTGAAACTGATTATTACCTCTTTGAATTAAACACATTGCCAACCCTGAATTGCAAAAAAAATCTATTCAATACTCCAAAATCCAATATATAATGCAGAGGCCTACCTTCAGCGTCCTCAGAAATGGAAAATCCGCAGTGTTTCACTAGTTACCGCTTTCTCTTCAAGTTATTTCTATGGCTTGGGGCTAACCATTAGCCCAGGAGCAACACAGTTCTTTGCAGACCCATAGCAAGCACCACATCAAGCAGAGACACAGCAGCAGTCTCCTCTGGTTGGCGATCAAGACACAAAATCTCAGGTGTAAAGCCCAGTAAGGTGGGACTAGATGAATACACAGGTAGGAGGGAAGAACAAGGGAATGCATGTGAGAACAGTGGAGGCGACAACAGAGACACTCCAGTGGATCTGAGAGAAATGGAGATACCAAGCCAGACCCTCAGCTTTCCTGAACTGATGAGACCCTGCGATGTGAAAGCCTGATCCCACTGAAGTCAGTGGCAACTTTGCCAGGACAACACTGGCGTTGGGATTACATCTCCTGACGGACTGAACTGAGCTCAAACCTCACTGTCTGCTTGATGAGACCTGTGGGCCTCACACAAAGTTGCTTCACATTATTTCCCTTAAAACAACACAACAGCAAAAACTTGGGAACTTGTTTTTTCACTGTGACAGATCCAGAAAATTTATTCTATGTATTGTACTGCCAGTATTCCCCACACACTTTGTACATTATGCGTACTTACATCCTACTTATTTAGGACAAGTGAAGTTCAAAACTGGGTCTCTCTGGTTCTAGGGCAATAAGAGAATAAGGAATACTCATCCTGCCTCTAGTGGGTTTAGAAACCATGAGCTGTTTTGGCATTTTTGGGCTTAACCTGAAGGACACTCAGCATTGCACCCCCAGCAGCAAGTTCAGCATATAATCTCACGCCTGGGCTATCTGTTCACTTCAGTCAAACTGGACCACAGCTTAACTGCTTTGCTTGACTGGGGCCTGATAGGCCACACCTTGAGCAATCAAGCTTCAAAAGGAAGGGGAGGGAGAAAGCCAAGGAAACCATGCTTCGTATATACTGGTTAAGTAGAGATTTCAGATGGCAGGAAAGACTGAGGACTGTTTCTAGGTCATTTGTTTATCTCACAGGCCAGCAAAGGATGCAATATGTTCATTTGTCAGTTCTTCCAAAGGATAACTAAGTGGCTTTCATAGGCAGGACATTGCGAACATTTAGCAATATTATCCTATCATTTCTGTTTGAGCAGTTCAGTAAGGACAACAATCTATAGCAGATAAAGTATGAATTCATAAGGGAGAAATATTTACAGATTAAAAGGTCTGTCATTTATGTTTCTAGAGAAAGCGAAATTTAACCAGACAAGAGCAAAGTTCTCTACAGTTTAGTTTTGTAAAATCAAAGTGCTTCTTGCAGGGCCTTCAAATTTAGAAGATGAGTTCTGGCCTTAAATACATACCAGTGTATGTTTTCTTCCTCCACCGGTGATCTGTAACTCCCTTCTGGATAACTTCCACTGAATTTCAGAATTTGTTTTTTGAAGATTCTTGAGAATAAAACACAAGGGGTAAGAGAGCCACAGATTCAGTTATGACACCATGAACCGAAGGAGAAATGATAGCACCCTCTGCTGTCATTTCAAATTATTACCTTAAAGATTGCTGTATTCATCTCAGTAGTTTTATCTTGCCTGGAAAAAGCCGCCAGAATATTTGATCCATAATTTTTAATTCATGTTAGAAAGACTGTGACTACCTTGTGATTTATTTCTATTTTATTGTTTTGTAAATGAATGTAATATTCCACAATCCAGTTTAGTTTATCTTCTGGGATCTAAATAGAAATGAAATTTTAAATCTATGCCATCTGCTTATGTGAGATAAGATTCACCTTTCAGATTATACCTTCTCTTTCAATAAGCATGGTTTTTATCACACGCACACTGAATTTCAACATACATTTTCTAAAACTCACTCTATGACTGACGAGCCCAAGAGACAGACAGCTTTAATCTTCACTTCCGTAATTCATACAGCTACCATTGGAAAGCTGCACAATACAAATTTAGATTATATCTCCCTTTTCCCTGCTGCAGACACAGCCAGTTCTGACACTGATTTCCCAAAGACGTATTTGTGGATTGACTACAGAAGCCTGAAGGGATTTAATTCCAGGTTTAGGAACTGAAGTAGAATTTACATTACATTAGATGAATATACACTCCCTCTTTCTCTAATTCCTGCTTCCCTTCTGGGATGGATGTGTGTTTGTGGTTCTGGGGTAAATAAGTTATAAAATAAAAATAAAATTGTATATACAGAGACTCTTTAATTATGCATTTATGGAGGTGGACTGCTTTGCTGTAGAACGATTGGATAGATCTCAATTTGTTTTTAATTCACTCACATGCATGAACAGAGTGAAATATATTGGATTTATATTATTGTGATCTACACAAAAGTATCTGTGTGTCCAGACCATGGGATACTGAAAAGGGAGCTCTGGACCAATACCAAGAAAATCCTTTTCTTTAGAAACTTTATGTGGTGTATTGAACCAAAAATGGATCGAGTCTTCCAGTATATTTAATGTTTGTTTCATTAAATGGATTTCAGAGTTCAATATCAGGTTTTCCAACTATTGCTTTTTCTTTCCAGAGGTAATTTGGTATTCTGTCCACTTTTGTTTTTTTAATGTTCAGTATCAACATTTTAAATTGAAGTGGTAGGAAAGATTCTTCTGTGTTCATTAAAAGAAGCTGTTCTGCTGGTAGTGGTTTTAAAACATTGGGTATTAGTAGTCATTCACATTCTTGGGCAAAAGTGATTTTTAAGTAGAGAAGTGCAAAGTAATTACTGATCATATACATGAAATAATAACAAAATTTTTACTAAGAGAGAACAAACACATATTTATCCTAGCATTGCTTTTGCTGCTTGTTGTTGCTGCCCAGATTTATCAGCATGCAGTAAAACAACAAAACCAATGGGAATCAACAGAACAGAACCAACCAGGTTCTCGGCATCAGCTGGTGCATAGAAATCACTAGAGCTGCATATACATACATTAGCAAGTATCTGGCCTGATATTCCTTACGGAAGATACAGGCCTGATGCTAAGAGTCATATGGTTGGCTCAGTTCAGTGTCTATGTTTATCTCTGAAAAAAAAAAAAATCCTTGGAGACTGAACAAAATAGCATCTGCTCTACTGTTGTATTTACTATGCATCATTACCTGCAGGCTATATAGCCAAAAGAACTTGTAGCATATCTCCAGACGGATCCCAATTTGGGACCATCTTTAGTTGTCATATTACGACATCAGCCTCACTTCACAAGTGAGTTGATGCCCTCTCCTGTTGTTCTGTGTTTTCGTGTTCTCCAATCTTGTCTGACTGCAGAAAAATGGAATCCACGTTCACAGATCACAGCCTCGGTCCTCCCGAGGCTCAACACTTAGCGGGGCCATAAGGCTTCCAAGGCCACTTCCATCTAACAATGCTTATGTGCTTCATTATAACTGTTTCTCGTAATGCTTTATTGCACTTACAGTTTTGTTGTATACATCCAGTTTAAGACAAAAATATTCTCTCGGTTTGATAGGTGGTAATCTCTTTAGGCCAAGGGCCACCTTTCACAGCATATAAATCAAGGTTCTTGACTTGGCATACACTTCTGTGGCCTTCAGACAAGTTGCTACAGTGATTTGCTATTGCTGACTGACTTCTCCTGAAATGTGGCCCCCATGTCATGGTCCAGGACATTAAGCAAAGGTTCCTCTGACCTCTTGATGAAACTCAGTTGTCCGAAGACAACTGTTGTCTTTCCTTCAATATAAACAGTATCGGGGACCTTCTGGGTTCTCAGGCAGTTTTACAGCATGCATCACCCAAAGCAGCTACGCACAAGCAAGCATCAGGCATCTAGGAGCACCAGATGAAGGAGCTGTAGCATCATGGCATGCAGATTGTAGAATCATAGGATCAAACAATCATTAAGGTTGGAGAAGACCTCTAAGATCATCAGTCCAACCATCAACCCAGCACCACCATGCCCACTAATCCAATGTCCCTCAGTGCCCCATCTACACGTCTTTTAAATACTTCCAGGGATGGTGACTCAAGCACTTCCCTGGGCAGCCTGTTCCAATGTTTAACCACTCTTCCGTTAAAGAAATTTTTCCTAATGTCCAGTCTAAACCTCCCTTGGTGCAACTTGAGGCCATTTCCTCTCATCCTGCCAGATCTCAGGTAAGAGCAGGACACAGCTCTGCCATCGCCTTCCTGCACCACGCCGGGGACCAATAGTGAGAGCAGCGGGGTCAGGGCCCAGAAGCAGCAAAGCAAAATCTTACAGCAAAGAAATTCAGGGGAAATTTCTGTACACAGTTCTCCACATTCTTTCCCTGTTGCTGTCACCCACCTGTCTACAAGAGTCTGTTTTATCACACCTGCTGATGTCCACTAGGTGGTAGCAAAAAGGCGTTATTGGGAGGGGAGGGTTTCCAGTGCTCTTCCCAGCCGGGTGCATACATCCGTTTCCAGCAGGGCACCCGGCTGTCCGCAGGGCAGACCTGGAGTCATGCTGCTCCAGGTGGTGGGTGGGTAGGGAGCAGAGCTCCAACTGCGGAGCTCCAACTGTATAGATCCTGGACTAGGAACTTGCTAAAAAGTAAATGCCTCTCAAACTTCAGGAAGATTAGATGAAGGCAAGTTGCAGCAAATGCTTTGCTTTTTTCAGAACCACAAAATAGGGAGAAGGGAATGCTTGGGGACTTTCTCACTGAAGCATCCCCAAAACCTGCAGAGGAATGCTCTGGTGCCATGTTCCTCCGGCAATGCTGTCCCACACAAAAGTTGTCAAATGCACGGAGGTTTCCATGTTCAGCTCATTTCTTCAGGGTATGCCACCTATGGTAAGGCCATCACTAGGGAAAGCGCTAGAGGCCAAAGAGGGGACCAAGGTAAAGGCAGTTCATGGTGTTCTGATGGCATTATTACTTCATTTAAAAATACCTACAATTAATAAATTAACTGAACTATCTGTTGGGATGAAGATTCAGGCACAAGCTTAAAGACACAGACATTGATCTCCTTCTGCTCCACATCTGTTACACAGCTAGCACTAAAGCTTAGTGACAAAATACGAAACTTCTGATCTTGTAGAAGTTTTCCTTTTCCATACAGGGACAAACTCAGTATTTTTTAAATGGAAGATGAGATTATTTTTGGTGAAAAGAAAGCAAAAGAATTTCCTCAAAATAATTAGGGCATTTACATGGAAAAAGAAAGAAAATAAACCAGGAAAGATCTCTCATTCAAATCCCAGCCCTGCTTGATTCAGGGCAAGCACTTGGTTTCAGTGGGCAGCTTTACCAGAGACTGTGACCTCTGCATTAGTGCTGCTGGGTTACCTCATGGGACACAGTGATGCAGTCTGTCTCTTCCCAGCCTCTGCTTATTTGCAGGTCTCTCTCAGCATGTTAATCTGAATTACCACACTACAGGAAACATCTTCTGCTGAAACATTCTTGCAATATATTTGGATTACAAAAAAGGGTCTTTTATTTGGAAAATTGCTCCAGGAACTCCTGACCATCTCTGTTCAATGGAGCAGGAAGGCCATGATTTCAGAGTAAAAAAAGCAAAGCTCAGCAAACTGCCTGACCTCCTCTTGTGCACATAGAACACCCCAGCTACTGCTGGAGCCTAGTAGAAAGGGTGGCAGAACAGCTGTGCAGTCATTTGGTACCAACCAAATAGCACTGGGAAGGATGCAATTTGTTTCTCTTCTCCAGCTCCTCAGCTTTTAAGCTGCAGCAGCTCAGCCTTCTTGAGAGGAATCCTCACCAGACAATTTAGTTGAGTTCTTACTGTTCTACAAGAGAAAAGCAGAGCAAGTTAAAAACCAAACAGAACAAAACCAGTAACTCTTTATTAAAAGTGAATTGTTTCAAGAGCAAATATTCAGAAAATGTCCCAAGTCAAACAGGGTCAACTATATTAGATTTTCATTCCTGCATTCCTGCAGGTTTGATTCACAGGCAAGGTAATCAATAATCCACATTTTTCCTGATCTTAGCAACATCCTAGAGGTGGTACTTTCACAGGGATAAACTGTTCAGCAGTTTCTTCAGTATGTTAATCACAAGCAAGCCTTTCTTGAATGTCAGGCAGTCCTGTACTTTTACTATTTATCTTTTTTTTTTTTTAAAGGCAATATTAAAAACACAACAAAAAGTCCCTGGTTTATTTGACCATTACTTAACTTCATATCCTTTTCACAAGACAAGTTTTCCTTTGAACCCAATCCCTGTGGCACCTCCATTTCCCCATATAAATTGTTATTTGTCACAGTTCCTGCATTTAAGTTATAACCCAGTCTTGCTCCATTTTTAGACTTCACCATAAAAAGAATGCTTTAAATCAAGGTGAATATATTTCTGTTGCTATGGTGGACTTCCCAAAGGCTTTTCCTGATGTCAGATCTTCTCTAGCCTCTTGACAAATGCCATTGCATTTGTAGATGAAAGTTTTCCCACTAACAGGATGTGTAGCCTTTCACCTCTAAGATGCTGTTTTGAATCCTGCCCTTCTCAGTTGCCAAACAAGTGTCAAAGAGCAGCAATTTAGATTACAAGAGTTGAAGGATCTTGATCTGATTTCCAGGGAAAAGATGTTCACGAAGCATAGAAGGAGTCCATTTGGCCCCTTTCTTTTGAGACTGGTCTTGCTAACCAAAGAGTTAATAATCAGAAACTAAAGTTAGACCAGCTCAGTTATGAAATAAAGTGGTCATTTTTGGTAAGTCACGCAATGAAGTAGCTTACAGATTTAGCAAACTTTAGATTTGGTCAGGGAGAGGGTATCCAGTCGCCAGAAGCTCCTACTGCATGGGCCATACTAATTGGAGCTTTAATACCTTTGCTTTACCTCCTGCCAGCAAGAAGGGGCTAATGACTGCAACATCCCCTTCTCACTTCATAATTGTTTGCCTCCCTGCTGATGCCTAGCAGTGCTTTCTCCAAATCAAGGTTGGCATATAAGCAGAAGAAAAGGTACCCTTTTTGTATGCCTGAACCATGCCTATCCCATGGTTAGAGTATTCTGTTATCATGTTCTTCATGGATGATGGTCCAGGAGCAGCAGTAGTAATAAACTCTCTTGCCCTGTGCAGTTTCATTAACCTTGTTCAATTTGTGTCTATGAGCTTTGCAACCTCAAGTGTCACCTTATTTTCACCCATCAGATGCACAAGTTAGTCACGCACAGCTTTATTTATAAATGTAACATAACCTTGTTTATCTGAGCCCCAGAACTTTTGGGTAAGCACAGAGCCTAGACAAATGGGGATGCTGGCCCTGAGTGTAAAATCCAACATTTTCTGAGCACACTGTGCTGCCTGGGTAAGAGCAAGCAAACATCCTAAACAATGGGGAGACCATAGGAAAGAAAGCAGGAGGAGGGCTTCAATTAAAGTTAAATCCAAAGGCTTTGCACACACGCACAAAAACCAAAAATAAAAACAAACCCCAAACCCATACACTCCACGCATGGAGGCAGGGAAGAAAGAGCTGCTCTTTGGGTATGACCCATACTGTGCTGCAGCAATACAGATACTACAGTTGGCTCTTGCCAGTCCTCCTGTCACCGCTTGCCATCTTTATCTTTCTGGGAGACTAAGGGAGGATGCCAGCTGCCCTGGGACTGCTCTGCTGAGCCATTATACTATGCTGTCAGCTGCAGTGAGCATACTTAGCTTGCAGGAATTTTCCATTTTTTGTTCTACAAAAAGGTCTTGTTGGTTCTGGCAGGTTTTTCCCTTTTCTCTTGGTGAATGCTCTGTTTCCCAGCGCTATCTAGTGCATCCATGAACAACTTCCCCTTGGCTTAAGCAGTCTCTCACAGACCTTTTGTTCCTGACATAATTGTAAAAGTCCTACTTTGTCTTCACTGTCTTCAACCCTTTTTTGTCACATCTTTTTTTGCCTTCCTGACATTTCTGGTTTTGTTGACCTTTTTCCATCATTTTCCTATTTCTTTAGCTTTGTAATGTTATCTGGATCCTGCTGATTTATATTTTTTACTGTGTCTTTATCTATTCCACACCCCAACATTGAGATAACTGGCCATTTTTTGCTCATCAAGTACTTCTGACTTGTAATAAATATCTTGAAGTCCCTATTAGTTACTTAACTTTCCCGCTCTGAGGCTATGCTATTTTGTGCTATGCTCAGTGAAGTCTACAGCCCTTCCTCAAAAGGTCAATGAAAGTCATGTTTGTGCATATCAGGACAGAATCTGGCAACAAAAGCTTAAGTTTTTCCATGTTTTACTTTGCGGAAACTTAAAAATAGAAATCTAAAAAGAAATGAAGATTTTTCCCAATCCATATTTCTCACTAGATCAAGGATATTTATTAGTTTAGTGATGCATGTTTTCACTTGCATCTGCTATCCCAAAAACTCCAGATAGGTGTTTCTCAGGGGAGTAGGACACGTGAAGTCAGTGAGCTCATATTTGAAAAGCAACCAAGCTCAGGTTTGCAGGTAGGGCCCCTGACTTTGAGCATTCACCTACCTGCAAACTTGAGCTTGGTTGCTTTTCAAATAGTTGGAAGGTAAATGGAACAATATGCATTTGGGTAGATACCTGCATGTAAATATTCAGTAATTTTACCATATTACAGAATTGGATCAAGAGCTCCAGTCCCTTATTCTGGATTCTAGCAACACTTTACTGTGGGACACTGGAAACACTGGAAATACAGAAGGTTGCTACACCAACACGAAGGACTTCAAGATCTTGAATTGGAAGATTCTATAAAAAGGCCACAGAATATTGATTAGTACCATGCTATCCTACGTGATACTGGGCTTACTGCAGGGAATGTATTTAGTACAAAACTTGAGACAAGTAGACAAGAGGGCATTCATTGAAGAGGGACAAATAAGTCTTGAAATTCATCTGCAGGTGAAATTGTTTGATTTTCCTTATTTTTATTTACCACTGCATTGATTAGATAAGTTCTCCATTCTAAGCAACATAACATCCATAGTTTTGCTCTTTACTCTAAAACAAACAAACAAACAAAAAGTAGGTGTCTAGCCTGAGTTGTTTAGGAAGTTAAATTGTATGTCGTAGGTATGAGTACAATACCACCTTCAATTTTTTTCAGTCCTGGATGCCGTTTTATTTAACAGACCACCAGTTACAGCAAGTAATGAAGGCCAAGAGGATACATGAACCTTAACAGTTTGTTGTAAGATCAACAAGATGGACCTCAGGCTGCTGTGTTAATTGAGTCTCATCAAAGAGTTTCTTACTCCATATCTGGTAATCGCATACCACCTGAAGGCAAACCTTTATTTTTGTGCCCTGGGAAAAAAGTTTGCAATATCTTTTATATTATCTTTACCTGCAGATTTACTTTTCTGAGGTCACGTAAACACATCTCAGTAATTTTTCATCAACGTTCTGCCTGGGAGTTTGTATTCCTCTTTATACAACACCGACAGCTGCTTACTTACAGGCCACATTCACAGGCTAAGCTTCTCAAATAAAAGATTTCCTGATTTGTTCACTTTCTTGCTCTACTTTTACAAACTATCTATTTAAAATTGTCAGTATTGAAATGTGAAACATAATTGCAACAAACAGAAATATTAAAACTGGCCTAAGGATGTAGTCACAGCAATGTCTGTAGGTACAGCCTACATGGGAACTGTCTAGTCCCCTGACAAGAGAAACGCATTGTTTTTCAAGAAGAGTTTATACTTGCTGGGTCATGCATATACACTGACATTTCTTCCTATCCAATTTTTAGTAAATGTTTCTAACAGATCTCCCCACTGAAGAAGAATACAGATTCGTTTAAAACAACGCACAGTGCTTGTTTCAGGTTGTAAGATGCATATAGTATTTTAAAAGTATTATCATATCTTAATAGGTTTTGCAAGGCCATGATGATACTCTCTCACATTACCTGATAGCAAATTAGTAGGCCATGTTTGCAATTATTGGATTTCATACAGTGTTTAATAATTTCTGTAGAATTCATTTTACAGACTCATTAAAACATACTCGGACTTTGTTAAGAAAAACATTTAGTCTGAAAATAGAAGTGTAGTGGGTTTTGATGTAGTGTTGCACCTGCAATAATGGCAAACAATATGTGAATGTACGGAAACCTGGATGAAATTGCTTTTATCTCCCACTATCACAGTTTATATTTAGAAACAAGAAATCATGATCGATGCCATTGTTATAATTCTGAACTGTGCTCTGCATGTTTGAACATGTGTTCAAAGCCCAAGTTTACCTAAAAGAAGCAGTCAGCCCAAGATCAAACATTCCCCTTGCAGGGAATGGGAAGCGCTGAGAACTTTGGACTTTATGAGTTTGAATTTCTGCTGCGTTGCTTGGTGTGCCACCTCTGCGACGTGGGAGTAGGAGAGAAGGTGAGGATGGTGGGAGGATTTCACAGCTGGCTCCTGCTGGTCTGAGCAAGTGGAAGGGGCAGAGCAGAGAGGCAAGGAAGTGGGTCTGGATGTCTCTTGTTCCTGAGTCCTGCTTCAAGGTGTCCGAGTGAGGAGGGTGGATGAATAGGGACAAGAATTGCCCATTGGTAAACACAGTCCCTCCTGAACCAGAGATCCCTGAAGTCTTCAGCATCCTCCTGACCTATCCTGCCTCTGGCCCACATTCCAAGCCCCCAGTACTGTCCCTCTTCTGACCCAGATGTCATATCCTTCACCTCCCTGCACTACAGTGACCCACTAAGAGCTCAAATGACCTAACTGCGTTCACTCTACAACTCCTTCCTTTGTCCTTATGACCCCCTTTCCTTCCAGCTTCCCTCTGATCCCAAATTCCTTCTCACCATTCCTGTTTCAAATACTCCACTTTTCCTTTTCTCAAATGTCCCGTAAGTCAACCACAGTGCCCTCAGCCTCTCCCATTCAAGAGCAGCTCCTCATTAAATCCTCTCCTGTTTCAGATTCTTAGTGCTGACCCCACAACCCACCCTGGAGCCTCTTACTGCCCTCTTCTCACTCCTTCCCTCACCCCCAATCCTCTATCTTGCTCCCAAATTCTCTTCATCTCACCCCCACCCCATACACATACTCCCCCTTATCTGCAGCTCCTTTCCCACCTATGTCCCTGCCTCAAATCACCAAACCTGCTGCGGCATTCTAGTTTTTCCTGCTCAGCTTTGGTGATGTGCCCATCTGCCATACTCTTCCCCTGAAGCTGGGTGGTCAGCTAAAGCCTCCCCCTTTCTTGGTTGTCCTTGCAGGATAAAAGGAAGGAATCAGAGCTCCTCCTTTACACAGGATTTCAAAAGCTCAGTCTGCATTTACCAGACATCAACAAGAACAAAAGTTTTCAAAAGAAAATAGTGAGGTGAGGAAGAGGATGTAGGGTAGCCATATTTATAAAGAAAAGTCTCTGCAGTCCAGGTATCTGTCCCTAATTCATCATAGGAGTGGAGAGTGGAGAAGGGAGTTTACCTAGAGGAGGAAGAAGGGCAGAAAACTTTGGCCAGGTCAGCATTCCCCTAAGCAAATCCCTGGAAAGGTAGAAGGGTCAGGGCAGGACATCTCCCATCTCCCTGAAGTCTGCATTACACTTGGGTTCTCCAAGGCATCCGGAGAAGCACAGCCCAAGCTGTCCTACATGCATCACATTTGAGCTCCATCTCTGAACAGAAGGAAATGGGGCTCTGGACCCCCAAGTCCTTGGGTACAGAATGAAGCAAGCCATTGGGGACCTAACTGAACCAACAGGGAAAATTTCTGGTTTGGATTTTGAGAAGCTTGCAACACAGGCCATAAAAATTTCCCCAGAGCTATGTATGAACAACTGCACTGCAGCAGCCCAGTGTTAGTTGTAGGATATTATGAAGGCAACAGGAGAATTCCTTCATGTAAATTGTTGCAAAATGGTACGAGCAATATCTGTGAGTATATCCTTGAACATTTTTCCACCGCTGAAAGTGAGTAATCCTGCGCAGGCTTAGCCAAACTTTCTCAGAATACCAGGCAATGCCGAGGAGCAAAGCAGTCGGACCATTGCATGAACTACAGCGTAGCTGTTAGCAAGGACAGTTGGTGTGAGAAGTGGGAAAAAAAGAAAAAAAAAAAAGTCTCCCTTCTGCTTGAGAAGAATTTCTTGACAATGTAAAATTCTTTCCTTAGAGAATAAAGGGGCTCTTCACGATGACTGAAGAGCCATTTCTGCTGACAACAGGCATCCAAATTCTGCAGCAGAAACAGAACAGCCAAACGATCAATATATTGTAAAAAGCACTACTTTAACAACCTTAGGTGTTTACAGCAGATGGCTAGAACATATTCAAACACTCCAGATTCTTTCTCACAGATGTCACGTGCACAGACACTACCCTCCTCATTATTGTACATGTGATTTGTAAAGTCTTCTGCTGGCATTATGGAAATACCGGTTTTAAAACAACAAAAAATATTTCCTTCACATGCCAAAGAAAACAGGAATTTTAACATTTTAAGCCTTCCCTAGAGATGGCAGGATTCCCTTGGTTTGTGTGTTACTCCACAGAGTTGCCTGTTATGCCCATGTGAGGGAAGGACGATTTCTCTGGGTTTTTCCATTTATTTCCCAGTGCGAAGCTCTTTGTCCGCAGACGCCTATGACAAGTCTCCTTGTTTCCTGGCTGTGTTCATCATTCATTTCTGAATCTGCTAGGTAGGACAGTTTTGTACAGTTGGGGAAAAAAATTTTTGCGTTTGCCCAGACTCCTGTGGCAAACAGCGGGCTTGAAAGGAGGATGCCTGACAGGTTATGGCTAGTTGGGTCTCCTCAGCTTTGGTCCTTCTTCAGGAACCCCTTTTCTTCCTACCAGGCAAATGTTTCTGCTCCTTATCTGCTCACCTCTTCATGTAGCCTCTGGTTTCCCTCTGCCACCGAGATCTGTGTGTGGGCTGCTTCTTGTGAAGGACAAATGTTCAGCTCCAGCAGCAGCCAACCGACCCTCCGCAATCAGGGCACTGCTCCTCTGCCTGACGCTGACTCAGAAGTGGCTGGGAGCCCTGCTACCCTTGGTGCTTGGCTCCTCTTGCCCCAGGTTCGCCTCCCATCACACAGTGCCATGTGGGGCTGCCAAGTATTCCACTTAGGTAACACTCGGCATTTCCAGCCCCAGGGCCTCAGCACTGACGCAATTTCCAAAATTATTTTTTAAAAAGCCACAAATATTTTGAATTCCTAGCAACTGAGAAACCCCAAAAGCAAGAAAGCTGCGTTCTTCTGCCAGGAAGGGAAAAGGAAAGGCTGCAATGGGGAGAAGAATGGTGGATTGAGAACCGCTTCATCTTTCTACTCCCTCATCCTCCTCTTTAAACTTGCTGGTATGCAAGGTCAGCGGAGAGGGGAGAAAAAACTGGGATGGGGGAAAATAAATTCTGGAATCCTTCCTCCAGGATCAGAGGTGGAAAAGATCACAGAAAGCAATGGCTGCAACTTTTTCTCTCTCTTCTCTAGCTTCTCACCTCCATAAAACCCATATATCAATAAAGGTGAGAGACATGTTATTCATTTTTCCCCTTCTTCCTTCATTAAAAATAAATAAACAGAGGCATAGTTAATGGTTAATGCTGCTGAGTTCATGGAGCAAACAATTCTCTTTTCCCATCTTGCTCATAGTTTAATTATGAACTTAGGCTGCCTTCAGGCTACAAAGGGCAAGAAAGCAGGGAGTACATATATCCAGAAATGCAGACAGTGTTTGATGTCTCTGAGCTAAAATAAAAAAGAAAAAAAAACATTGAAGTGGAGAATAAAAGCAATATGCAAACCATGGAGCTTGGAGTCAAGGGGAGAAAAAGCAAAAAACCAGGTCTGAAGATAGCTGAGCAACAAGCTCATGGAGGGCTTCCAAATTCAGCAGTAATGCTGGAAAGCTGTTTCTGTGAAGGTTATTAGTAAATGATCTTCAAAGTAGTCACTGATTAAAAAATAAATGAACGAGCTGTGGCTGCTGTAAGTGTGGCCTCCGGGTTTGCTAGCACTGAACAAGCAAGGTAGGAGGAGAAAGATCAAGATTCCAGCCAGGGTCTGGAGTCAGAAGAATGGCAGAGAAACCCAGAAACCCTGTGGGGGTGCAGAAGAGCCAGAGAACAGGGTGTATCCTCGCGCTCCTCCAAAACACACAGGAAAATTCAGGATTGCCTTGAAGTATATGGTGCTCTGAAACACCGAATGCCTAAGCTCGGTATTTATCTGTCAGGGAGGTGAAAGCAGAGCTGAAGGACCACTTTGGATAAGGATGCTCATACAAATCTGACACTCAGCAGTGCCATAAGCAGTCACTGCACAACTTCACAGCCACAGAGACCAGGTTCCAACTCCTGACGCTGCAGGAAGGAGAGGGCAGCTTTCCGTCTGGGTTATTCCATGGTGGAAGAGGACAGTATTTACAGAAGCCTGCCAGAAGGGGAAGAAGGATTTGGAGCTTTAGTGCAAATCAAAACTAGCCCCCAAAATATTTCCTTTAAGTGTCATCCACATTTTTCTGTGGCCCAAAGCAAATTAGAGCTCCTAATCTCAGCATCACAGCGAAACACATGAGATCGAGGAGCTGATCCAAAGTTCACTAACCATCAGAGAAGTGAGTTGGGCTTGCCTTTGGATACAATAAAATACAGGTGATGGTTGTATTTATAAGAAATAAGAGGCACACACAAACTAGCTGACTTCACAGAACATATAAGGTCACTATAATTTGCAGAAGCCATAAAAAATGATGAATAGCATAGATATGCTCAAAATTGTTAGGAATGCAAAATTAGTAATTATAAGTACCTGATAACATGTGCAAAGCTTGCTTTTCGAAAGTCAGGCAGGTAGGTAGTCAGGCCAATTTCTATGAGAAACTCCAGGGAGTGTCTCCCATAGTTTAATACTAAAAGAATAAGGTACCCCAACATCAGACTGCTGCTAGAAATCCTGTGCATCAAGAAAACTGTAGATACTGAGAAAACAGCACCTACAGACTGCAGACTCTGAAAACGTCTAGCTGATGCAGAGTAAAAAGATACCCTAATTTTAACCAGTTTTGTAGAACTGAGACAGCTGTCTTCCTGATCTGTGCCTTTCCCTCTATCATCTAGTGAAATTGCCTTGTTAATCACGTGAGTTTTCTAAAACAATTGAGTGCTAGGTGAACACTATAAGAAGGATACAGTTTTGACAGGGGGAAAAAAACCAAACAAAAATCCACAAAACCTAAAAAAAAATCCAAATAGCTGCTTTATAGTTTTACCTCTTTAACACCTAAAGATGATATTTAAATTTAGATACTGGTATCCAGATTACAGACAGTAATATTTACATATGCATCCCAAAATCTAACTGATGACACAAAAAGAGTCCTTAAGCAACATGAAAGAAAAAAAGCAACTTGGGACAGAGCACCTCATGAACTTTGATATAGTGATATACATTTAAAACAGACTGAGGAGGGGGAAAGGAAAAAGCTTTCAGTGATGTTGGAAAAATATCCCTTGTTGTTAGAATAACCATGGACTTTAAAACAGGAGCCAGAGTGGGTTATTCAAGCTCCACTGCACATCTATAGTTTAGGAAAGGAGAACCCAGACGCTATTGTGAAACAAGATGGAGATAATATATTCTCCTTCTTTTGGTTTTGGAACCATTAGCACAGGTGATCAGTCTATGAGTGAGATGAATTAATTTTGGAAAAAAAGAAAAGCATAATAGTGTATTAATGCAAGGTCGAAGGACAACACATCATTAATCTAACGATACACTTGTTATATTACTAACTGAAAAGCCTTATTAAACAAAATCAATAAATACAATCTTTTCCTTATATGAAAGCTGACTAGTGAGATTGTCATAAAATCTAGAATCATTCTCAAGGATCTGACCACTAGTTGGCATTGTAACTTCATTCAAATAAACAGCCTTTAAACGAGGTGTTCAGCTACAAAAACTACCTCTACATTTTTGAGCAATAAGTTTCATTTAGCAACATTTGGGAAAGGTGGTGAGGGAAAAACAGAGGAAAAAGTAATACATGACTGGGAAATTATTTCCCCCTCCCCACCCCATATGTGTCTTTCAGCGAATTTTTAGTTCTACCTAGAATTATGAAGGAAGGACTGAAGCTATCTCGAGTTCATTTGTGGAAAGAAAAAAAAAAAGAAACCAACAACAACAAAAAAAACCCCAAACCAAAACTAAAACAAACCCATAACCATAGTCACATGTACTTAAGTAGTAAAGTCCAGGCTGTGAATGTAGACCCAGTGGTATTCCCTTAATACCCAGTGGTATTAAGGAAGCTTAAATAACAGAAACACAACTGTTGAATGCAAACATGAAATAAAAGCACTCTATACCCCAGTGAGCTGCTCCTTCTGTTACAACTCTAATAATCCGGCGCTACAGCGGAGCCTTATGTTTTGTTCTGAGCTTATGTTTTGTTTCAGCTCTGAGCTGCTGGTAGTAAAGCAAGTGACACCTTTTCCGCGTGGAGTTTCTGTCATTTTTAGCATAAAAGGAAGGGTTTGTCCCTCATCTTCCCAGAAAAAGCAGGGTGCTACATTTGTGAGTTTGGGTGCAAAGAGGCCTTTCGGGCAAAGAGTCTGCCAGTGCTGGCTCCCAGAGGCTGCTCAGCCCCGCGTCTGTTCGATCTGAGGCTGCGTTATCATACGCAGGGTGAGATGTCGGATTCCTCCTGGCTGTGCTACCCATAGCTCTGCCGTGCAAGGCTGGGGAGCAGCTCTGGGGTTCAGCAACACAGATTGGTTACGGGGGTCCCTGCACACAGGCAAGTGGAGAAGAGAACAGGTTGTCTCTCTATGCCCAGTCGGTGGGAGAACGAGAGGGGATTTTCACCTCTTGGAGTCTAACTTCTAGGGCTGATGTTGAAACAGGTAATGTTTTGCTTTAGCTGTGAATCGGGCTTCCTTTCAAGTAAAGTTAACATTTCAGTTAAGTAGAAGCAAGCTTTCAAAAATATCCACTTCTCAAAGGAAAATGAACACAACCTGAAAGAGCTGCTTTAGAACAATAAGGAAGATGTAATCTCTGTAATACTGCAAATCCTGGCTCATACACAAAACCCACAGACTGACACTACTAGCACATTAACTCCAGTGAGTCACAGAAAGGTTCTCAAATTAAATCCTCATCTACACTACAGACACACTTGATGGCCTTAGGTATGTCTCATCAACACTCCTGAGCTCTAAAATACACATAACACTTACCCAGCATTAGGGAGATTAATTCATTAGCGACTGCAAAATGCTAAGTAAATGTTTACAGCAATTAACAACCAAGTAGGATGTCTTCATCACCAAAACAAAAAGAAATGTAAAATGCAAGCAGCACCAATGTGAAGGGCAGAAAATAAAATTAAAGCAAAAACTTCCTTCCATTCTAATGAATGTTCGAAAGCCAAAACAACAACAAAAAGCAGTCAATCAACCAGACTGGTTTTGAGTAACTTGAGTAGCTTGACATCAACTCTTTAAGAAAGCACTGTAGGCTGGTATATAAGCAAATTAAAACAGTTAAACTTTGCAACTGCTTTGCATATACAACTTTATAAAGTCTTGTGATAGAAAGCAGCTGATCCCACAGCATCCAAGATATCCCCTGTTGCTTTAGATTTAATTAAATTAGACCACTCACAAGATTATGCTATGTCACAAGGCAATCCATGGATGATCACAGAAGCCATAGTAAACCATCCCCAAATTTTCCACTATCAAACATCTTAGCAATTGTTGTGTTTTGAAGAAGCTGTACATTAGAAACACTCAATGGGTTGGAGTTAGCAGATGTAATGCTGCTTAAGATGCCCATGTATGCAGTTTAATCTCGCTCCTCTCAGTGAGAAGCAACTGAAGTATTCGTGATGGCTCCTAGTTTATAACACAGACTGGAGTCTGATAACCAATTGTACTCATTATCAAAACCTATATAAATGCTGTACAAATTATTTAGCATTAAAAGCTTCCATCCTTTGAAGATAAACAGGTTAACAAGCTTTAAAATAATTAATGAAGTAAGGCTTGAGGAATATCTCTCTGAGCAGCATAAACATTGGCTCAGCTAACATCTCATGCCATCAACGAAGAAAGATCACTAGCAGACCCAGGCCAAGATGCTGTGGGAAATAAGTGGAAGGCAATAACAGCTGGAAATATTTGGCACATACAAGAAAGTTTTGAAACCCTTTGGATACTGGGTTTCCAAGCTTTTTTTTTTTTTTTTAACCACAAAATATTTCATTAGCACTTGCATGAGAAACAAGGTCAGCAGCACCCAGGTGTGCTATGACATTATTACCTGCCATGAGATGGTACAAACATCCGTCTCCTTCCTCCCTCTCCCCCTCCAATTATCTATTTGCAGAATGCATGTAACAGCACATCTTCAGAGCTAATGTTATATATCTGGGCAGGAATACAAATCTGTCTGTATATATTACAACTGGAAATCCAGTCTTCTTAGGGTGCTTTGCTGATGAAATGGGCTTTATACAATAGCGCTGTATATCTGTCCAGCTTTGCGTTTCCTAATGGCTTCCGAACAGGACAGGCAGTTTTAGCCACATTTGATGGATGGATTGAGGAGGTCACAAATTCCTACAGTGCTGTAGGAGATCTGCATGAGGATAGAAGATACCAGCAAATGGCCCTGTTGAGGCAAAGGCTGCAACAGGGGATCAGCAGCTCCCTGCTGAGGTGGGTCAGGGAGGACACGTACAGCTCAGAACAAGGCATCGCACCCACTGCCTTTTGCCCATACAGTAGTTCAGAGGAAGATGAGAGTATGTATGCAGGGAGCAGAAAGGCAGGGAACGCTGAAAGGGGAAGAAACTATTAGTGGAGGGCTCAGAAGAGGTGCAACTGTTAAATCTGGAGGGTTTTTTAAAAATTTCTTTTTTAAAATATATGTATGTGTGTATTTATTTATTTATTTTTACTGACAGAAATTTGGGATGTAGGATGCAAGACTTGGGGGAACTAGATTTCTGCTGCTCAGAATAAAAATAGTTCTTTCTACTTAGACATCTCACTCAATCAGATGAAACCTGCTTATCCACTGATCAGTGTGGTGGGGAATGAGAAAAGTAAGAACAAAAATACTCACGTACTGTGGTACAGGAGTCCCACTCGTGTGCATGGACGTGGCTGTGCTTACTCCACAAATGTAAACAGAAAAGATTATTCCTGTCCTAAAAAAAATTACATAAATATTTTTCCCGTCTGCCCTAGAATAGTGAAACCCAAACTAAACATAAACCAACCACCCTCTTTAATGGTGATTATAACCTTGCTGGATTCTCTGCACAATAACAATGGTTTGAGTTTATTAAAAGTCGCAAGAAAAAGTACAGCAGCGAGACCTTGTAGCTGGCAGTGTGTTTTTGTTCCTCAGCTTCAAGCATATGCAGTAGCTGGCTACACAGCAAGTGCTTTTAAACACTAATCTCTACAGAAGAAAAGGAATTAACTACACACTATTGAGCAAAGTAAACTGGTAGATAAAGGTATGAGTAGTACTCTCTGAAGTTTCATAGCTGTTTCACCTGTGCAAACATCAAAGAGAAAAAAAGTAAATAACTCTGCTCCTTGCCTGTGCATCCTAAGGAGGAGGATCCCTCCTGCTGTCATTACAGTTTCCTACAGAGCTCTGCCATAACACTGGGGCACAAAGAATATTTAAGGAATCCAGAGAGTGCTCCTCTCCCATGATATTATTTTTTTTAATGCACCGGAAAGGAGGAATAACTGAGGCAAAATAAATTTTGATTCAATCAGTACAGCATGACAAGGACTCAGTTGTACTCCAGGCCTTTGCTTGAGTAAACAGAGATGTGTCTCATGAAATGTTCAAACCAAAAAAATAAATAGCTTTTAAAGACACAAACTGTCTGTATAAACAGAGGCTGGGGAAACACTGCTGGATTACCAGCACTTTTTGAGGGAAAAAGAAATCAGCAGTTCTCCCTTTAGCAGGAGTGGAGAACTGGGATGCAGGTCCTGCAGCGAGGCTTCCTGCAATCCCTGGAAAGCATGGGACAGATGTCCAGGCACCCGCTTCCACACAATACCTGCCTAATATTCATAACCAAACAAGGACCTAAGTAATAGCTCAGACAAAACAGCTGTAGACAGCAGACAGCAAAAGAGAGACTGAAGGCACCGCTGATGTGCTAGATCCCTGCAATAAGCAAGAAATCTGTTAAACAAAGTTTGTTAAATAGTTTGAGGGGGACAAATCTCTGCTGATCCCTACAAGAAAGGGGTAGAAGTCTTAGCACAGGATTACCAAAAAATAAATACAGTGCAAGCAGTGATCCGGTTTCCTTTTGAACCTAGCAGATACACATGGATTCTTATCTTCAGGAATTTTCCAAATTAGTTACACAATCCCTTCCACTGGGTTTATCGTGCTCAATCTCCCAACAATTTAAACTCCTCGCTCCCTCCAGTCCTGCTTGGATCTTCACTCTATGAGTGTTTGGGAACCTTCCACTTTTCAGCCTGAATGTATTCATAATCAGATAACAAACACTTGATCTGGGAGTAATATTATCCTTTTATATAGGATTTTTCCCTCCTTGATACATAACCCTCCAATCCACTTACAAATAGTTGTCTTACTCCCTTATAAGCATCTGCCCACCAGGCTAAACAGATCAAGGCATTTTTATCTCTTTGTAAGGAATAACAGAGAAATGTTTAATCCATCCCATTCTTCTAACTGACCTACTAATCCTCATCTGCACCTGTTTGAATTCACATTAAGCTTTGTTAAAGCTAAGTGATCTCAGCTGGACATGAAACTTTATCATTGCCCCATACAATGGCTTGGATATCTCTACCAAAAATAACTCCCTTAGTGTGCCCTAAAAGTGCATTAGTCTTTTTACTGCTACTTCACACTGGTTGCTCATGGGCATCCAAAAATTTGATTAACCGTCATATTCTTCTCTTTTTTCTCCTATGTTCTTATTTGTTTCAAAGACCCAGCAGCCACTACAAGCAAGGCAGTTCGCTGCAGAGGATGGCTGTTGTGCTGCTCCTGCCCTGCCACAGGGCTTGCAAGATACGTGTTGTATTCTGCGCCACTTTCTTAAATCAAGCACACTAGGCGAATGGATTATTTTGAAAGATTTAGGTATTGCAGAAGTACAATACTCCCCTGCAATATGGAATTAACTTTCTCAGTATTTCTACATCCAACAGATACTTGTGGTTGCATGTAAATTGAGAGGGAAAAATTCACATAGTTTTGCATGCAAAACAACTAACAGGGAATAACTTTTGCATACAGATAAGTAATATATTCAACTACAGAAGAATAATATGTACACTTGTTTCAAGATTAAAAAAAAGGCAAAAAAACCCACCAAACTCCGCTATTAGGAGATTGCTAAATGCTTTGACAGTCAGCAGACACAACAGCATGGCACTGGTAGAGAACACACCCAAAGCTCTAAATCAGGTAGCAGGTTGGACTTTTGTAAGTCAGAGAAATAGATCAATACATTTTTCTGGGTCAGCCCCAGAAGACTTCATTATGTTTAATGCAACGTGTTCAAAAGATGACAAGGGCATGCTTTTATTAGTATGAAGGGAACACATTTACTCCAGCTCAAAAAAGACACTCCTGTCCAGAAACAAAACCCCAAAGCCCACAACAAACCAGCCAATTTTCTGCAGTGGCCCATGGACTGACATTTGATGCCTCCGCCTGAGGTTTGGCAGGCGGGTTGTGGTGCTCCGGATTGAAGGAGGGAATGGCGTCGTTGGAGCCGTGCAACTGGAAAACAACAGCAGCAACCCCCTCCCAGAAGCCCAAGGATCCTGGGAAAAGCTCTGCAAGATCATTTCAGGAATGGGTATTCTGGTTTGGGCTGGGATGGAGTT
>VZTQ01004261.1:685949-744243 GCA_013400755.1 Pelecanoides urinatrix | reverse complement strand
GCCCGGCCCCCGCCCCGCCCCGCACACCGGCACCGCCTCCCCCGCCGCCGGCCCGGGGGGATGCTGGGTGCGGGTCCTGCCCGGGGACGGCCATCTCCCCTCTCCCCAAAAAGAGACAGGCGGGCACAGGCAGGACCAAGGTAGCAGCTTTTAGTCGTGACCGAGGCTCTCCCCGCCGCTCCTCAGCACCTCCTCGGGACCCCGAGCACCCCCTTGTCTGCGGGAGCCCCGTCCTGCAGGCAGGGCAGGCAGCGCAGGCAGGGCCAGGGGCCGCTCCCCAGGGCAGAGGTAGGGTGGGGGAGCCGGGCTCTGCCCGCAGCAGGGAGCAGCAGCACGGGACGTGCCAAGAGCAGAGCTGGAGGGCACCGGGGTGGGGGAGCTCACGGGAGGCTGCCGGGCGGCAGCGCTGCCCATCACTGCCGGCCAGCACAGGAGTCGGGGAAGGGGCGCGGGGAAGGCCTGGAACCCCCCCGGGGCCGCAGGGACGAAGGCCGATGGGGGAGCGCAGGAGCCCGCTTCAGCCCTGGGAGTACGGAGGAGCCAGCTCCCTCTGGCCAGCAGCCACGGGGCTCACGTGTAGGAAAGCAGGTTGATATCGTAGCAGCCGTCCACCTGGGGAAGAGAGCAACCGTCGGACCCTGCACAGCACCATCGCTCCGCCGGGACACCCCACCCCGTCCCACCGGGAGCAGCCCCTCCAGGAGGGCTCCCCCAGCAATGCGGCAGGGCCGGAGCCCCCCTGAGCAGGGTGGGGGGACTCACGTCAAAGCGCCCGATGCGGGCAGCTGCCTGGCGAGCCCGGATCACCTCCGTCAGCACCCACATTTGCTGGACCTCCGTTGACACCTTCTCTGGGTCAGGGAGCTCCTGGAAAGAAGTGGGCATAATGCTGCGGAGCCGGGATGGCCTGGATGGGCTGGATCACCCCGGGCTTGGGCAGCAGTGTGGCCGGATGGTTGTGCCCCTCGGAGAGCCGGGCACTATCGCAATGGTGCCCACGCTCCCAACCTGCCAGTGGTTTCCCAATGTAGGGTGAGCAGGGCCCCACTCTAGGAAAACAGTCAGCTGGGGAAATGGGTGACCCTGAGCCCTGGCACCGATAGCTTGTCTCTGCTGGCAGGCGTCCAGGGCGAGAAAGCAGATCGCTGGCTAATAATTAAAAACTTAATTGCACAGTCCAGAGTTTCCCAACAGCCTCCCTCCGCGGCGCTCCCCAGGCCTGGTGACAGAAACCCCGCTGCAGGTGTCGGTTCCCCCGGGACCTTTAGCCAGGCGGGACTCGCAGGCTCAGCAGCAGCTCTCCAGGCCAGGGCAAAACTCTGCGCCGCTTCTCCCCTGCCCGGCCCTGCCCGCGGCGCTGGGCCGCTGGTGGGTGCCTCGTGGTGATGTTGGGAACAGCCAAGCCCAAGCAATCAGCAAGGGACCGGGTTGTCATTCCCAGCCTGCCGAACAGTCGGGCATGGAGTGGAGCTCCCGCACCTGCCCGGGCTGGCAGGAGCCTTGCCGCGGCGTCGGTGGTGTGGGCCTCGTAGCACTGAAGCCCGGCGGCAGAACTGCCCGGGAGGCGCTGGGGCACGTGGCACCACTCCTACAGGCAATGCCGGTGGCTGAGTCAGCAGGTTTCCGTGGGCGAGCCAGCTGCCCGCCCCTGCTGTGTTCTGCCCGGACTTTGCTCACCAAATCCTGCCAGCTGTGCAGATGTGGCTCACAAGCTGTAAACATGCGCCGTGGTTGTGACCTCCCTACACCCACGTGTCGCCCTGGCTGTGCAACACGCTCCCCAGGGTGCACCCTCGGCAAAGTGCCGGGGACCAGGCAGGCCACCCCATCCCCACGCGTCCTGCCGGCCGGCTGAGCGATGCTGCGCACCCGCCGCTCCCACAGGGACATTCCTGTCCCCGGACTAGAGGGCACGTAGGCTTAATTGTCACCTCAAATTGCACATCCCTGCGGAGATATCTTTCTTCTGAATGCTGCAAATTACTTCCAGCACAAGGCGGGGCTCCACAGCTATTCCTGGTGGGAGCCTGGAGCCCAAGGGGCAAGGATGGGGCCAGCAACCTCCCAAGTGACATTCGTGCCCATGGCTGGCACCCCACCCAGGTCCCTCCTTCCCTGTAATACCTCAGCAGGGACTACTCACCCCGTGCAGGCTGGCTGGCTGCTCTGGAGGGGTCAGCTGGGAGAGCCAGGAGGGGAAATCTTTCTGGGGGCTCTGAAACAGATCCAGAGGGTCACACAAGGGGTGTCCCCAGTCCCACCTCCATCCCTCACACCATGCAGCGTGCTGCAGTTTGGAGCCCACCTGTATATATATATGGGAATAAGTATCGCTTTACCATTATTAAAGGGAATTTTGTGTTTAGGATGAGTGTTTGCAACCTGTAGTTTGTTGCAGACCTCCAGCTACGTCCCGCTGCTCAGACAAACATCCACCTCCAAAACAGGCAGGGCTGGGGCTGGCTGGACCAGTTCCTCCCCTGGCCCCCAGCGCACAAGGGGACCCCAAGCACCCCAGCGAAGGACAAGGACTTGGACCCACACCCCTGTCTCCTCTGGAGGGAGCCTGAAGCCCCCGGAGCTGCAGGGAGCAATGCCAGGCTCAGGGCTGGGGACAGTGGCCTGTCCTGGACCCCCTGGCTGCAGCTGGCAGGGAGGGCAACACTGGTGCCCGCTCACCTTCTGTCCGGGGGGGAAAATCTGCAGCTCCTCAATGGTGAAGTGGAGCCAGACCGGGGAGGGCTGCCGCAGGATGAACCGCACCGCTGTCACCTGGTCCAAGTCGCACAGCATCTGAAGGGGCAAGGACGGGGGGAGCCGTCACTGCCAGGGGTACAGCAGGGGCTGGCCAGGCTGGCACTGCTCCGGGGCAGCTGGTGGGATTTGCTCCAAAAAAACCCCAAACCACCCCAGATGGAAGGAGCCCGAGGGAAATGTCACCTCGTGGTGGCTGTCTGGGCTGAGCGGGGCACGGGCCAGACCAGCACGGGGACCCTCACTGCTGAGAGGGGCTGGCAGGCATGCAGTGGGGGCCCAGTGGGGCATCAGCACAGGGCCCTGGGGACCAGGAGCCGTCCTGGGGTGTGGGCAAAGAGGGGTGAGCCCCAGAGGCGTGGGTGACGCCGTGGCCGCTGTCTGGCCATGCCGACCTGGTGGCGGTGGAGAGAGAAGTAGTCCTGGGAGCCCTCCTCGGTGTGCGGGCAGGGCATCAGGCAGTAGTCCCGCAGGCAGGTCACCCAGCGGCGGGAGCCGGCAGGGCCGGGGCGCTGCACCCGCACGCTCAGGAAGGCCGTGTAGAAGTTCCTGAAGACGATCTCATGCACCTGCGGGACCGGCAGCCTCAGCCCCGGCATCACACCCGCACTGGCATCCCCCCATACCGGTACCGGCATCCCCCCCATACTGGCACCAGCATCTCCCCCCATACCGGGACTGGCATCCCTCCCAGACCAGCACCAGCAGCTCCCCCCATACCGGGACTGGCACCGGCATCTCCCCCCATACTGGCACGGGCACTGGCATCCCCCCCAAACCGGCACCAGCCCCGGCATCTCCCCCCACACCGGGACTGGCACTGGCATCTCCCCCCCATACTGGTACCAGCACCGACATCTCCACCCGCCATACCAACACTAGCACCGNCGGGGCCCGGGTGCCTCCCGCAGCCCGCCCCGAGCCCGCCCGGTCCCGTCGCCGCGGCGGTGGCAGAGGCGGGGCTGTAGTAAAGCACACGGTTTATTGACTCCATACGTTTCTTTACACAACGCGGAAACCGCCCCCCCCCGCGACGCTGAAATCAGAGCGTGAGGGCGGGAGGGGGCCCGGGGAGAGCCCCCCCCCCCCCCGCGAGGGCAGGCAGGGCGGTNCATACCGGGACCGGCACCGGCATCCCCCCCCCCCCCCGTACGGGGACCAGCACCAGCATCCCTCCCCGCCATACCGGGACCGGGACCGCCCTCAGCATCCCGCCCAACACTGGTACGGGTGCTGCCCCAGGCAATACCCCGGCACCGGCATCTCCCCGATACCGGCACCGCTCCCGGCATCACTCCCCGCCCTGGTACCGCCCCCAGCATCCCCTCCCCATACCGGGACCGTTGCCGCCCCCNACCCACCCAGCCGCTCGCCCGGCCGCAGCAGCGCACCATCCCCTGAGGGAGGGGGTGGGGATGGCTGCGTGTGTGCGCTGGGACACACCCCCCCCCAGCACAGGGGGTATTTCTCCTCCCCCCAAACGTACCCCAAAGAACGCTCAGGGAAAACACAAAGTAAATCCATGCTTAACATGATTTGGCGCGAAGGAGAGAAAAATAATATCTATAGAGTGCAGGAAGAGGCGGCCGAGGGGCAGGAGGGGCCGGGGGCGGCCCTGCGGCTCAGAGGAGCTGGGCCTGCGCGGGGTGGTGGGTCCCGGGGAGCTGGCACTGGGGAGCTAAGCTCGTACAAACTGCTGGCAGCGGTACACCGGTTTTTAAGTCTTTTTTTAATAAAACAATTTGAGGCTGTATCAAAAATTTAGTAAAAAATTAGATTTGAGAGTTCACTGATTTTTTTTGACTATTAACTATTCCTGGTGCTTTTTTTTTCTTTTTTTTTTTTCTTTTTTTTTTTTTTTTTAAACTTTTTATCTTTTCCAACAGCGTCCAGGCACGGAGCAGCCGGGAGGAGGTGTGCGGCCCAGAGCCAGGGGCCGGCGAGGCCGTTCCAGCACCGCTCTCAGGGAGGAGTGGAGGCAAAGAGAGGCACCGCACTATGGAGAAAACACCCCACCATCGCCAAAACACCTCGCGGGGAGGGGAGTTTGCTTAAAAAAGACCTCCCTGACACCAGCGCTTGCCGGGCAGCGGAGAAGCCATCACGGTGCGGGGCCCAGCTCGCCCTCCCACGAGTCTCCCCCGGCACAGCGCTGCACCCTGAGGTGCGGGCAGCTGCCCCCGCGCTCAGCCAAAGGTACCCCAAGCCAGTCTGACTCAACTGATGACTATTTTATGATGCGTGAGAAAAATAGGATTTCTTTGATTAAAAAAAAAATAATAAAAAAAGAATCAAACCCCGAACCAAGAAGCCGATCCCCCCTGAGGAGGAGGCTGGCTGTCCTCAAGGGCCCCCCCTAACCAGCCCTGAATCGCCCTTGGAGCTTGCCTGCAGCACAGCACTGCCTTCCCCCTCCCCAAAACTACACATCCCAGTTTAGGTAAACAGCAGATTAAATGTAAAAACTTAAAACATCGACTTCAGAAAGTCCCTTGAATTTAATTATTTTTAGGCTACCTTTCATGTTACGTCCTGTAGCTAGACACACGTGAATAGAAAAAACAGTACAGTTAGTGTTAAAGGCAAACAGCGGAGACCCAGAGTGCCACCCCAGTGCTGCCTGCTCCTCCCGTCCCGACCCGACCCGTCCCGTCCCCCCTCCCTGCCCGCCGCCCCGGCCCCGGCCAGAAGCCCAGCCGCCGGGAAGGCATGTTTGAGCCGAGAATTTTTTCTATGAATAAAATAAAACCAAAGCTTGTTAGGCAAAAATAAAACAAGTGTCCCCCCGAGTCCCGTGAGCGCTCCGGTGCGGCGGGCGCAGCCGGGGAGGGCCTGCTGGGGAGCGGGCTGGGGTTTCGGGTTCCCGGCTGGCGAGGGGGCTGCCGGCCCACAGACAGCACTGGTGTGGAGCTGGAGGCCCCTTCTCCCCCGAGAGCCTCCCGTTCGTTAAGGGGGGACGTAGGGCGGCGGGGACCTGTACGGGGTCATGTTCTTCGGGCGGGAGCCTTTCCCTTCCATGGGTGCGGTGAAGGGGGGGGGAGGCTGGTAGGGCGGCGCGTTGGGGTCCTCGTCCCGCAGCGGCGTGTACTCCCCAATGGTGTCCTGGTTGAGCGGCGTGGTCTCCGGCATGCTCTGGTTGGGGTACTCCGGGGGGGGCAGCGGGGCTTTCTCCTCCTGGAGGATGAGGGGCATGCTGGAGGACGGCGGAGGCTTGGAGTCGTCCAGCTCGTCGGCGAAGATGATGGGCACGCCTTTCTTTATGAAGGTGGCCTGGTCTTCGATGGTCAGCTTCCCTTTCCTCTTCTTGCGGTAGCAGATCATGGCGATGATGCCGGCCACGAGGAGGATGGCGGCCACCACCACGGCGGGGATGACAGTGTGCAGGTACACATCGTCCTCGCTGCTCTTCTCGGGGTCTTTGCCTGCTGCCACCGTCGGCGTTGCCTCTGAGATCACCCTTCCGTCCTTCGTCACGGGAATGAACTGCATGTGCCTGCAGCTGCCGGAGCCGACCACCGACACGTTCAGAGGCTTGAACTCGGGCTGCAAGACGTTGGACAAAGCTGGGCTCGGCCTGCCGGAGTCATCCGCAATTTTTTTGCTCAAAGTCCGGATCTGCTCCCGGGGGCAGGGCTCCAGGGGCAGCGTGTTGTTCGTCCATTCCACTACAATGGAGCCTTTGGTGATGTCCTGCACCGTGATGGTGCTGCTGTTCCTGTCACCAAACGCCAGAGCCAGCTTCTTCACCAGCATGATCTTCTTATGGATGTCATTCACCACCGCGTTGTGGTCCCCTTCCAGCCTGGCCTTGAACTTCACTGGAGACTTGTCCCCGTGCGGGCGTTTGTGGACGTGGATTTCGAAAGCATCCACAGCAAAAAGCCCACCTTTGTCGGTCGCGTACATGAAGTATTCGTGCTTCCCGATGTGATTGTGGTCTGGCATGCCGTACATGAGCTGGCTGGTGCTGTTGAACTGGACCCACGAATTCTCCTCTATCATCTGCTGCTCCTTCAGCTTCAAGGTCAGCTGCAGTTTGTCGGTGGTGGTATCTTCCTTGTCGTAGAAGGTATCTGATGGTATTTTAACCTCAAAGTAGGTGCCCTCCCACGCGTCAACCCTGTCGATATGGTTCGTCAGCTTGGGTGGCTCATTTGGCTCCCAGGGCCGAGGGATCCCACTAGCTGTGGTGCGTACGCGGGTTGGTGGGGAGGCCGTTGTCAGCTTGGAGATGGGGGATCTGGTCGTGCTGGGAGGCTTTGTTGGACGGGGCGTTTTAGGTCTTCGAGTAGGCCTTCGCGTCGTCGCTGTGGAGGAATCCGTCGTGGATGGCGTGGCTGGCTTCAGAGTGGAGACTCTTGGTTTTTTGGTGGTAGTTGTGGGTGGTGTGATCACTGCCGTGGGCTCTACATACCCCGGCATAGTGGGGCGAATTGGCACAGAGGCCGTGCCGGTGCCTTCTGCTACCCTGGTTGGCTGGATCGGTCCCAGAGTGGGTGTCTGGACGATGGGGCCCCTTGTTCTGATGGTGACCGTAGGCTTCCTCGGCAGCGGTATGGGCTCCCGGACTGGGGGGGCCGTCGTCTCCGTGGGAGGCGCGATGGCAGGCGATGTTGGGGTGGGGACAATCCTGGTCGGTGGTTCTTGCGCAGCAGTGGTGGGTGGCCCGATGGCAGTCAAAGGCGTAGGAGTGGCGTTGATCTGCCGCCGCATCCTCTTTGGGAGGTGAGGTTTCTTGTTTGCAATGTGCCAGCCAACAACAGGGTAGCCAAGGCGGGCAGACATGGTTCCTTCCTTAGCTGGAGCCTCCACCTTGCTGATGTTGGGGACACTGTTTTGGCTCAGAGAACATCCCAGTTTCCATGAGAGTAAGGCCCCGTTTTCCACCACCTTCTTTGCATTTCCTGGTCCAGCCATGAAGGCCGACATGTCAAAGAGTCTGTTATTTACAACAGGAACCAACTTCATGTTATGAAGTTCCACCTCTGAGAAGCTTCTCATTCTGTTTAAGAGATCAATCCTCTGCTTTGGTGTCATTTTTGTTAAGTCGGCATCCAAAATGACAGTCAGGATAGTGACCGGCTCTTCCGAGCCACACACGAACGGCGCTGCGTCACCTGTGTCTTGGACGGCCACTCGCACCGACTGAGGCTCATTGTGGTCTTCTTGGTGGACCTCAACAGAGAAGACGTTTGCGGTCTGCGGCACGTAGCTCCCGTTCGGAAAGGGCTGCAGCATCGTCACCGAGATGTAGTGGACGCCCTTGTCCGTGTCAAGGGGCAGCCCTTCCAGGGAGCTGCTCTCCGCGTTCCAGTGTAACCAAGAAGGCAAGGAGTCCTTCCCAGCTTCGGAGAGCTACCAAATAAGAGAGAGAAGAAGGTGATTTTAGAAGTACAGCATTAGGGCAGGTTCTAGCAGCAATAATGCTTAATTTAAAGGGTTAAAGAAAAAAATCTGAAGTGTAACAAATGGGGAAGGAGCATCCTGGCCAGAGCGGGACAGCCTGTGTCGTCTTCTCCGCATAGTGGCAAGGACGAGCTCTGTACGGTAGACTGGTCCCAAAGGGCTTAAGGAGCCATAGAAGGTCATCAAGTCCTGCAAAGGTCCCTTGCCTGCAGGCACCAGCTCTCTAGTACTTGCTGTGCAACTACTAAGTGCAAGCGGTTCTTTTTCTCCGAGGGCAGAAGGGGAGTTCAAGTCATGGGGACAGCTATAAAGCTGAGGGTGAAGTTATGTGATACAGCAGAGCTGATCCAACAGCTGCCCACCTCCCGTTCCCTCTCCTTCCTCTCCCATCCCTGCCATCTTGCTCCATTCCTCACCTGATCGCACGCTGCAAGCCCAAAACGTATGTTTTCTCTGTTAACTTCCTGCTCCGTCCTGCTGCCCCCAGCAGCCAGGCTGAGCCGGAGGGGCCAGAAGCTGGCAAACTATGGCTCGGAGTCCCCTGCCTGGCTGGAGCACACCAGCTCTCAACAAGCAGCAGCAAATCCCAAGAGCTAAGCAGCCGCATAAAACACAGCGTCCTCCTGCACTGCCAGAGGAACGGCAAGCTGGGAACGAAGGAGGGGAGCAAACCCGACATCTGGTCAGCACAGCACTGCGATGGCCAGCGCGGGCAGGCGGGGACACAGCGCACGGGCTGGGGCACTGCTGGGCATCACACAGGAGGGCGCACCAGCCTGGCTTTATACTCAGAGTTAGCTTAAAATGAAGGGTTTCACTTTCATATAATAACTTGCTCCTGCAGACTAGAAACAACGGGCGGCTTTGGCCCAGACCGCAGGCACCTCAGGACTCCAACGCACTATTTACTACCTCTTTTAGGTCAACAGCAAGACTTTTTTTTTAAACGCGACTTGTGGCACAGATTAGTGAAGCACAGTCTGAGAGCACAAGCCTCCCCTTCAAACTGTGTGGTCCAATAGCAGGGGCAACGTATGCAAGGATGGCATTTCCATACGCTCCAGAGGAGGGAGCTGGTGGTAACCTCACCGGCTGCCTCCGCTTCCCGACATACTCATTTGTGCCTTTCCAAGCCCACCCTCCTCTTCCAACCTCGGGTCCCCTACCCAGCCAGCCCAGATCCGGACCCTTCGGATCCCCCGGCTATTTTGCTCTTGCAGAGAAGACACTGGTTCTCTCCAAAACGTCACCAGCACGGCTGACACCCCGCCAAGGCGCTCCCCACCCCAAGCAGGGGAAAGCCACGCGTGTTGGAGCCCTGGGCACCCCTGCCTGCCACCCCGGGCCATAGCCGAGGTGGACACAAACCCCGCAAGCCTCCTGTTCCCAGCAGCTGACGTCTATCCGTCTGCACCACAGCCGCTCGCCGACCACGAAGCACAGCGGAGCCGCTCAGGCTGCACGGTGGAAGGGGTGACACCGCCAGCTCGGCGGGTTGTGACATTTCCTGGGGCTGTAGGTACCCCGTGGCAAGTAACCTGAGCTTCACAACCCCTCCGGGCTTGGAGGCGTTCGGAAAGGGCCCCGGCTGGGCTTTCCAGAGCTCACCACAAGGTATCTCCCCCCACACCCAGAGGAAACAGGACGTTTTGGGGCCCACGGAGACAGATTTAGCAGCCCAGTCAATGCTCTGGGCTTGCTGCAGTCCAATGCAGAGCCGCACTCCAGCTCTCCTCCTGAAAGGGTGCTTTGGTTACTCTACAATTCTGTAAAGCTCATACATATTTCATAATTTGTCTAAACACAAAGCTGGGCGAGGAGCTTCGCAAGGAAACCTGCCTGGCAGGAGTGTCCCCACATCCGGCAGCGGGCGCAGAGATGGGGCTGGACTCGCCAGACCTGCCTAACCGCAAGGAAAGCCCCTGGGACGGACAGGCGAGGAGCGATGCCCGGTGCTGCAGGGCTGGGCAGACTGAGAGCCCTGGGTACCTCTCCCACCCACCCGGCTGCGGGCAGGATTAGGCAGCCCACTGAAAGGCAGGGCAGCAGGGCTCACAGACTCCCCCCGCTGCAGATTTCGGCACGCTGAGGGGTCTGGATGTGCAGCTCTGCAAGGATAATGTAGGATCCGAAAGTCTTTCGGCGAGAGCCGCAGAGGGTTTCGGCCGTGACCGTAGGGGCAACACCCTCATTCCTCTCCTCCGCAAAGGATCAGCCCTGCTTTCGGCCAGCCTGGACAAGCTGCAGAGCACATCATGAGACACACGCTGGGTACAGTTTATAGAGCAGAGTTTGAAGCTGTTACCACAGCTTTTAGTTAACTCCTCAGCAGCAATGTCCGAGAGCAGGAAATTAAGATTCCTGCTTACGCCAGACAGAGGAGGCCGCCCCGCGGGCCGTACACCCCGATGTATCCCGCCCACACCGAGGCGCTGAGGCGTGAACATCCTTCCACTCAGCTTTGCTCTTTGCCCGTGGGTCTGGCAGAAAACAGGGGGCTTTGGCAGCGCTACTGCTGCGTGCACCCGCTCCCCCCCAGCAAGAACAGGAGCTGCTTTGAGCCTGAAGGAAAACCAGCCCTTCACCTGAGATGGGCACGCAGGAACAAAGGACCAAGTTGTCCTTCCTTGGCAGATCTTCTGCCAAGAGAGGACAAAGGCAGGGTCTGATCCTGCCCAGCCAGAACCAGGGCTGACCTGCACTTGTGTTCCTTTAAAAAAAAGTGTAATTTCATTGTGCCCTCTAAAAACTGAGATGCCAGGACAGCACCCAGTGCAATCCAGCATTTACATTAGCAGGAGCTGGATGGTGCCACTCTCCATCCCCTTGTGCCAAGATTAGCGGCTAACCTGCCCACTGGGGAGGAGGAAGGGCAGGGCTGGGCACACGTTAGGAACAGAAATACAAGGAGCCAGGACAAAGCTGCAGCGTTATTGAGGCTTACACAATCAAGAAGAATAAAAACTTTAATAGTGAGTGGTTAAATGCACACTGAACGTGTAATTTCAGGCTACATTTGGAACAAGTCTTCCCCTTCCATGCACTCTGCAAAAGCCCTTAATTACAGGATCACACACTCCACACAGAGCTTTCCTGCGAGCCGGGGTTTTCTGCTGCCCCCTCCTCCCCTGGCATAGCGCATGACTCCGGGAGGAGACATACAACCAGCGTTAATCTCATCTCACAAGGCGATTCTCCTTTCAATCATGCGTGCTCACGTGTTTGATAGCCAAACTCACTTAGGAAAGGGGGCCAACCCCACCTGCAAAAAGGACAGTGAGGGAGGCACAGGCCAGTCTGAATATTTCTGCTTGGAAAACCATTTTTAACCAACGGTTCACATGTGAGTTCACGTTCTTAAGAGCCCACACTAGAAAATGAAACTGCAGCTAGACAGCTTCACACTGAAAACTAGGCTCTCCTGAAAAAACAAAAACAGGCCAGGCAATCACCTACTGGGACAACTTGTTCTAGCAGAGATGCGACGGCTGCAAAACATTTATAAACCCACTTAAACTTGATTTAAAAAGAGCTGAGCTAGTTCAGCTGTATTCAACCTGCGAGGAGATATGGACTGTTTCTAAGGGTTCTGCAAGAGGTGATTCAGAAAATCAAATTTATGTGTATTATGCCTATGAAACCCATGAAGATACTGTGCCTCCCCTGGGAAATCTTCAGGAAGGCAACAAGTTTTCGATGCCGCAGCTCTGCTTAAACACGGCTACTGCCCTGGCAGCAAAATTCATCCATGTTCGCATGTCAAAGGAAGAGCCCCGCAAGATTAGAGTAAATAATCAAAGCGGTTATCGGGCTGAATAAAAATACTTGTTCCTAAATGAACACCAACCAGCAGAGCCCTCGGCGTGGGTCTGTCCTGTGGGTTGCTGCGGTGTTCGTGGTGGCATGAAACCGGGAGCGGAGAGCCCTGGACTCTGTTCTTGCAATGTTTCCTTCAAATATTGTTTCAAAGGATATTTATTAAGGCTATACATAGTTAATGATTTGGGATCTCTAGTTTTCATGTTAAAAGTTTTCCAGTTTTCTATGTATGCAATAAATATCAGCCTTAAGCCCTGCCATTTCCCTCAAGGGGTCTGGTTTCAAAATAACTCTTCCATTGCTCAAGAAAAAAAAGGCTGCCTTTGTTTTCCCATTATTTGAGATAATTGTAAATGAATGCTTGTTGGGTAAAGATTACACAAGCCTGGCAGTGTACTGAAGACCATTAAAAAATTAGCCATGTTCGTGATTTTAAATACACACAGTGGTCTGGCTGGCTTTGAAAACCTTGTTCACAAAGTCCTTTCAGATATACATGGCCTGTTATTTTTAGGCCAGCCAAGAGTAGTCAGCTCATGAGAGAAGATAGCTCAGTTTGATTTGTTTTTTTAAACTTAGATCTTAAAGCCCTGTAGCCAACAAGACAAAGATAAGCAAAGGAACAGCGAGCAAAACTGCTGCCTCTGAGGGAATTCAGGCAAAAACCGCATTCTTGCCTACAAGAGTGCCCTCTAATCCTCCAAGTATTTAGTCTTCCTCCTCCTGATGAATCCTCCAAAAAGGAGGCAGGTATCGTAGGATCCTGCCACAGGTCTCCCTTTGGCACCCCACCATGAAATCCTCCCGGCCCTGGAGGTACTGATGGGATCTCCTCAGCCTATGCTGCCAGACCCTGCCATGGGCAGCAGCAGCAGCCAGGGACTCGGCTCCTTCCTGCGCCCTTTCAAATCAGTCCTAAAAAATTCCTGACTGCTTTTGGGCAGGGGTGAGCGTGGATACTCCTGCAGCTCTGCCAGATCTCCCACCACCCCCTTCTCCCCGTGTCCAGCTGTTCCTGAGACACAGACCCCGTGCCAGGGATTTCATTTGGATTATAATTACTGATGACAGGTTACTGTACGACAGACTCCCCTTCGGGGTTGCTCCTTCAGCATTACCCTAACACACAGGGCCAGCAATGAAACCCCCCGGCTGAGCCCTCCCTGCATCTGAGCAGAAGGCAAGCTGAACTGTGCTCAAGCTGACTGACCTAACCCGTGTTAAACCAAGTCTGCAGCGCTCAGGCTTCTGCAAGCAATTAACCAGCGGGCAGGGGGAAGAAAATGGAAAGGAAGACAATTCAAATGCAAATATAGCTGCAGACCAAGAGTCAAACTTAAGCTGTTTGCCTAAGCCCAAGCTTCATCTTATCCCCCTGCTAATGCAGCAGCAGGGGACAGTTTGCAGCAGAAGCAACAGGTGGTCTCAGCCCCACACCAGGGATGTGGGCAGGCAGATTTCGGGCTGCCTTGTCCCGCGTGGGCCAGAGAAGTGCTGGTAGAGATATGGGTTTCACATCTGCCGCAGTGCTGCTGGAGCCACAGGCTCACAGGCGATGATTCGTGGTGCTGGCACAGCCAACCTGGAGCCAAGAGGAACAGTGAGAACATGGGGCTGCAGGCTCCGAGTCAGAGGATTGAGTCCTCTTTTGGGAGGCAGGCTCTGCCCATGGGTCCATTGGGTGCATTCCTCTTCCTCACCGACACGAAGATGGAGCCAGTGACGGCAGGCGTGGGGTGTGCATGGGGCCAAGCCACGCGGGCACCACTGCCCCGGGCAGGTCCTGCAGCAGAGGCTGCTGCACAGGGTCAGGGAACACGATGGCTCAAGCCAGGAGCTGGACAACCCTCAAACCGCAACAGCCGCTTATCTTTGGCCCCAAGGAACAGCCCTGACAGGGAGGCTTGACTGAATGCAACCAGGAGATGATGCGGGAAGGAGCCTCCAATCTTACAACACCCTTCCTTTCCTCAAATACAGCAGAATTGCAAACTAGGACATCAGATGGGTCTTGCCTAGAAACACAAGGCCCAGAAAACAGTGGTGAAAGGATGGGCACCTCTTGGAGCCCTCTGCTCACCGGGCACAGCAACGGTGCCACTGCAGTGCTGCGTTGTGGGAAAGCTTAGTCTGAAGAAGAAAGTTGCATTTACTTGGCACAGGGAGCAGGGAGGAATCGCAGCACATGCACTTCCCTGCAGAGGGGACTGCGATACCTCCCAGAGCTTTTGGGTATCTTGAGCAGACAGCGCTCGTCTGAACTGCCGCGTGCCTTGGATGAAAGGCACAGGAGCTCATGGACAAAAACAAGCTGCTCCAGGACATTTCATGCAGACGCATCTGCCTCTGAAAGTCTAAAAACAGCCCAGAGACTTCACTAGTTCTCAGAAGTACGTCAGCCTCGGTGACCCAAGTCTTCATTACCAGCAGGAGCTCAGCACCTCTGTTCAGAGACTGAAAGCTGTATGGGAACAGCCGGTAATTGGTGCTTCCTTTGTGCACAGGACGCTTACACTAATCCCACATTTCGGCTGGTCCCAGTGAAAGCCCTGCAAAGCTCTTCCTGCACGTCTCTGTGCACTGAAGCTGCTGCCTTAGAAAAATCAAACCTTTCAGCTCAGAAAGCTGAGCTAAGGGAGAACAAGGCTGCAGAGGCTGTATCACAGGTCCTGGCCCTTGACTTCAAGTTCAAACTTCAGCCCCTGAAGGACCAGGCAGCAAAGCTACTTGAAGTAGCTGCTCTACTTTTACGTGCTCATGAAAACCTGAATGAGAAGTTTACGTGTCTGCTGCTAATCTGCGTTTTCCAGCCATCGAGCACGCAAGCGAAGCCTCACACAGAGAAATCAACCCCCCTCCTTTGCGGATGCAAGTGTAGGGCTGCGCGGATGCAGCCTGCCCGAAGAGCGGTGCTTTTTCTCACCAACTTCTTTACGACCAGTAAAATGGCTTCGCAACAGCGCAGGCTGAGTGGCAATGCCCAGCTCATGCCGTCCTCGCATACTCCTACCATGACGGCTTCTTTTCCAGATGCGCCTCTGTGTTTGCTATAAGGGCACTATTCAGCGTCCCACTCTGCCTGGGCAAGGGAACACAACAGCTGTTTCACTGGGAGGTCACTACAAAACATTGAGTGTCCCAAGAAATCCTCCTTTCATCGGTCCATGCAAGCAGCTTGGAAGGATTTGTTTAGCCGTATTGTTGGAGCAGGACAGCGCAGCCCGCCCGCGCCAGGGCTGGGGTCAGCACGGGCTGCCCACACCCCGCTTTCTCCCTTGTTCAGGGGGCGAGCGCGGGGCAGGAAAAGCCTCAAACAGCTTAAAAAAAAAAGTTCAGTTGGGCTCTTCTTTCAGCGCAACTTTTTATAAGCGAAAGGCCAAAGGGAAGCAAAAATACCACAGAGCAGGGATGCCAAGTGCTGGGGGTTTAGCGCTGCCGCCGCACAGCTAACCAGCCCCAGCAATTTATTCCTGCCATCAGCAGATTGCTGGAAAGCTGGCATTCAAGAGCGTGGCGAGGAAAGGCGAGCCAGATCCCGCAATCTCAGGTCGGCTCCTTCGCAGGATTCTCCTTACCGTCGCATTCCTCAGTCTCCCCGGATGCTCAGGGCAACAACCCATAAGAGCAGGACAAAACAAGGAACTTCCCAGCCCGCCTGAAAAGCTAGTTTATAATTAGATTGAGTCACATTTTCCACTCCTCCAAATTCAGAGCTTGTTACTAAGCGTGCACTGAAAATGCCAAATTCCCCGACTCGGTCTCGCTGCAGGAAAAAGATAAGCGGCCCCCTCGGCCCCCCAGCCGAAATCTTATCAGCTCATCTTATCGCTCAGATTGCAGCATGGCAGCTAAGCAAAGCCCTGCCCAAGAAGTCCTTTGCCTGGACCTGTTCCAGGCGCTGCCATTTATCCCCGCGCACTCCTCTGTAAATAGCGGCTGTTGCTACACCCCCTGATTAGTCAAAGTGCAAGAAAACTGGGGACCCCAGGGACGAGGTGAAGCTCAAATGCTTCCACACAGAGAATCTTTTAACTTGATGACACAGCCCCTCAGGAACGCTCTTTGCTTGTCTTCCTCCTTTGAGAAATGCCACTTTAATAAAAATCACGTTCAGCTAAAAAACTTGTTGAAATAAGGACCATTGCAAGGCGGGGGGGGGAGGGAAATCAGTATTTCATGTTTTTCTTCCCCGAAACTGAGAGTGTCCTGCCACTGCAGGCTGGTTGCTGACATCCAGCCCTTTCCGTGGGGGTCGGAGCAGGGCTGAGGCGTGCAGCACAGCCCCGGCAGCAGGTACTCGGTGTCAGGACTCCTGCAACCCCGTCCCCGCGGATCCTGTTTATAAAACAAGGTCCCTGAAGTCTGATGAGAGTAAAGCTGTTCAATAAAAGCCACTTCAACAGATGGCAAATAGAACAACTACTGGAAAAATCAGGCTCCTGCTTGGAAAGCAATACTCCTTTTTGCCCAGATTAATATCCAACGCTCTGATAAGCCCCACAACCCTGCTGCATAGCTGCACTGTGTAAATCAACTACGTGAGTTAATTTAGTTGTTCTAATCACTTTGCTACCAGCTATGTTTGCATACAGCAACAGCTTCTTGGGGCCCCCGCTACGTGTTTTATCTGTCCTCCTGACAAGCCCTGGTGAGACCGTGCACTTCAAAATGAAAAAGGAAAAAAAAAAACCCAATCAGGAGCCAAGACAGCCAAAAATGACAAGACTTAGCTGTGCTCACCTGAGAACTTCTCCTTAGCATCAGCTAATGAACTTGAGCAGCAGATCTGCTCTGTGGGATCCATCCCATACCTAACACTCCCAGGACGAAGGCAGGTCGGCAGCTTTATGCACCTCCAAGGAAGACACAGCAAATCACCTGCTCGCGCAGGGATGTGCCTTGGGAAGCAGCGCACACCAGGAGTCTCTCTCCTTCCAGCATCATTTATAGACCCACCTTTAAACAAAAGCCATTAAGTTGCATGCCTTTATGTACTGTGGGCATATGCATTTAGCATATTGGACTGTGCAAGGGCTCAAATCCCTTGTGGGTACTCTGGTATTGGAGGGAACTGGATTCATCCCTGCATCCCAAGGGAAAGGAGCAGGTATTGCCACAGCCGTGCCAGTTGGTGACTGTATTTAATACTCTGATCCAAGTACAGTGCCTGGTGTTTCTGGAGAGGCATCTGCAGCCCAGATGTCTCCTGTTCACTGCAGCCATCCTAGAGAAACACCATCACAGCCTCTAGCCAGAAAGCCCTTCTTGCAGACTTGGAGACGCCAGATGCCTTCTACAGCAGCTTCTGCACCACGTGGGACCAGCGTCCTGCATGCAGGATGGAGGCGATCACCACGTAAATGCCCTTCTTTGTGTGGTTCTTCTTTCATGGGCCAAGGCCAGTGTCAGCTTTCCCAATTTGTGGCAGGGTATCGTTGTCAGTGGGATGAGCGGAGAGCCATGCTTACTGCAGCAGCCACCATCCCAAACGCTGACAGAGGTGCTATCAGTGTTAGTGCCACTGTCCTCGCCTTGATTATTTGTGTCGTCACCCAGACAGCAATGGGAGGCTTAGGTTTTCGTACAAGAATGGGACAACTGTAGAGACAGGACTAGCAGACCTCAGAGACCAAGACCAGCACTGCAAAATCAATGATCCCACACCTCACCTAATGTCCTCTTCTGGGACCTCAACAACTGGAAGCAGAAAAAATTACAGACCTGGATATTTCAGCTGATGGCAAGACATCTGAGCCAAAGTAAGGCAGACATGGAAAAGCAAACAATTGTAGTATATATCAAACAAGGTTATTTATAGAAGAGAAAAGGAAGTTTTGATGCCTTTATATGAGGCTCTGGTAAAATTTCATCTAGACTATTTTGTGTAGCTGTGGTCATGCAAACATAAGAAAAATAAACTCAAGCTGGAAGAGGTGCAGAAGACAGCTGCAAAGATGAGGAGAGGAAAAGAAAGCTTATTTTATGAAAAAGACTGAAGGGGCTGGCTTGCTTAACCAAATAAAATCAAGACAGGGGAATATGCCTGTCACTTATAAATACATAAAGGAAGTAAATATTATGAAGGTAGAATTGATTTAAGCTAAAGGGCAGCACATATAAATATTTCTAGCCATCTCTAAATTTAGGCTAGAAGCTGCATTTTTAATCAGAACATCCAGATTCTGGAGCAGCTTCAAATGGAAGTGGCAGGAACAGGAAATCCACCTGGTCTTTGCTCAGAGCACGATCTGTTCTTCACAACAGGACACAGCTGAGAGGTAATGGGTCAGACGGCACGCAGCCTTCAGGGGAAACGGGGTAAGGAGATCGTCAGCCATCGATGACTGATCGTGGCGAGGGTACCAGCGTCAACGCCCCCGGTTATCCTGCTCCCAGCCAGCGCCTGCCAGGAGCTAGTGGGAACCTGCACACCTTCGCACTACCTGTCTGCATGGCAAGGGTTTGTATAATATGCGGAGATCAGATGTTTTAACCAAACTCTTGTAAAAATGCCAAGGTTTTGGTGTCAAATGGGGCAAGAAGGGCTGCAAGGTGCCAAGCTGCTGTCAACCCTTTTGGGAAGGCACAGCCAAGAGTTTTCATTTCCAAGATCCCTTCAGCCACCAGGAGAACAATCTTGCAGCAAGCAGCCTTGCTGTAGTGAGGAAGCTACAAGACAGCATCTGGACTGAACTGCCACCAAATTCAACAGCTGAAATACCTGCAAAGCTGCAGCTGCCCTTCAGAGGACACATTAGTGCCTGACCAAGGCACCCGCTCAGCAAGGCGAGGCACAGCAAAGGGGGTTTCTAATTGCCAGCCATGAGTTACTATGGCCACAAAGCCTTGCTGGCAGCTGGCTCTGTGCAACACAGAAGACTCTGAAAATTAAGACACAAAGTATTTATTTTTAACTACTTTTCTGCATGTCCACCTTTGCATCTTGCATCTTTGCATTAGAATAAACTTGCTTTTGTACTTAGCCATAAAATCTCACCTGTTCTTGAGCAGCTTGGGGGTGGCAGGGAAACACTGGCGACGGCTCCCAGGAGCACATACCTGCTTACGCACAGAGCCCACATATCTGTGCGGGAGTGCGTGCCTGCGAGGCACTCCTCCGCCACACTGCAGATGCCTGGCGTTGTTTCCATCCCACAACCAAGTTTTTAGGGAAAAGTATTTTGTCTACAGCCGGCTGGAGTCGGCTAACAAGCAGGGAGAGGATCTGAGAAGCAGCTTCAAGGCCATCCCCACCACAATACAAACCGAGCCTGGAAATAATCAGTGGGAATTATCTAGAAATGAAGCAATCACACCTTCTTCAGGCTCCAGATAGGAATCTCCTGGGAGCTTGGGGACATCAACAGTCAGCTTTTTAAAAAAAAAAAAAAAAAAAGAAATTATAGCCAATTTCTTAGAAGTTGAAGGGGACTGAGTATAGGCAACCACATCTCATTGTAAACTCCGACCCACTGCTTTATTTCAAAGGGCACAGCCCTTATTCTTTCTTATTAGGGTTTAAGTACACTAGTTAGCAAAATCCAGAAGTATTACACTTTTACTGCTGTGGCTGAGAAATGCAAGGCAGCCTGAGAAAAAGACCAGAGCAACTTGCCCTGAAACTTTCCAGTAAAACAAAAATGCACCCCAGCACCCAAAATTGCCTACACAGTTCTCGCTAGCCAGGAATCAAATCCCCATAGCAAAGGTCAGCTGTGCTCAGCAGCCAACACGCATTCTCTGCAAGGGAGAGACCTTCCAGATACACCAGCTAAGCGAGGCTGCTAAGAGTGCCCTAGAGCCTGCTGCGCTTCTGAAATCAATGTCAAGGTGAACAGATGCAACATGCACTCGGGCAAGCCCACAGAGGAGCGTGAAAATCGCTCCCAGCATTTGCTGAACTACACACAACTGTTGGGTCCTGCTCCAGCCCAGTCCATTTGCATCTCTTCAGGCACCTATTGGTGTTAGCAAACACACCTCAACACCAAAGTGGCAGAGGTATTGTCTGAAGCTACCAGGAGTGGAAATAATCTATTGGAGGATTTGCCTGCACCTACTGGAGCTATCACAGATTACTTCTGTGCCAGGAAAAAGAGACTGAGGAAGCTGTGGTGTTATACAAACACTGAAAATTATTCTTGCCATCGAAGTAGCCATTAGACAACACCAGAACAAGCCACTCTGGTGCAAAATCCCAAACCAAAGTTATCATTTCCATAACACAACATCTCACCGCACCCGTCTGGACTCTTGCAACCCGCTGCTATACAGGTGCCCCACACTCAGAAAACAGGCAGTGGTTAGAGCAGGGCAGGCTCCACCACCTCCCGTCCAAGCCAGTCTCCTCGGCCACAGAGGCAATTAAATGTCACAGCCTTTGCTCTGAAACCAGCTCGTCCCCTTCTCCGTCTCCTCTAGCCAGGGGCTCACCCACCACCTTCCTCCTCCCCATCTGACCGTCTGTCAATAACAGATGCATTCTTCAGATTTTCTGCCTACCACTGGCACGTCGTGGTCCCAGCACCCTCGCTGGAGCCAGCGAGATCACGTATTTGGATTGAGATAATTGCGTGACAGTAGGCAGAGGTAAAACAAACCTGCCTTCAAGGAGAAGCTGAGATGTCAGACTTTCTTCCGACTTTCTCCCCGTCTCCCTCTGATCTTCTGAGACAGCCAGAAGGTTGTCTTTTTATAATGTCTTCTAAATATGGATTTTTAAAACTATTTTTCAATTTTGCTCTTTGAAAAAAATTTCTGAGATTAGAAGGTAACAAAATTTAAGAACAGAATTTTCTGAACTCCACATTATCGAAGGAAGCAGATGCTGAGAAATTGTCTTCTCAGCACCCTCCCAGGAAAGGACTAAAGAGGAGCAAGTGCAGGTTTGGCACTGTGCCTACCCTGCTCTGGGATATTCTGACACTTTCTTGCCCTCAGGACCGAGTCCCAAAACTCAGATTTCAGGTGTCTGCAGTGCCAGTGGCATGAGGGTACGTTGGATAAAGAGGAAGGCTCCTTTCCCAAGAGGACTTAGGGATGAGGTCAGGATAGACTGTGTCAAAGGCAGCCCAGAGCCCTGCTGGCAGAACAAAGTCTGTTTGTCTAGCAGTATTTTGTTTCCACAGCGAAGCAAACTCCCCGAGCGTCAGAGCAGCAGCCCCAGGGAATCCGTGGCTCCCCAGATCCCGAGGCAACATCTCCTTATGAATGTGCCCATCGTTCCAGGGCTGAGTATCTCACCATTTAAATACAGCCAACAAACCTGATCAGTCATCCCTGAGGGGAGAAGTCTCCTCTCTTCATTATAGAGGAAAGGAACTTTGCAATAAGGTGAGGACTTGAAGGTTGTTTGTTTGTTTGTTTTTTAATCCTTCTCCCACAGTCCTACAAAACCTTAAGGCTGCTTCACAGCACCCTCATGACCCAGCCTGTTCGTGGGGTGACTAGCTCAACTCCTGCAAGAATATAACTGAGAACGAGCCTGAAGGAATAGCATTTCTCACCTGGACAATTTCTCCATTGGAAGCAATTAAATCCGTGGGGATGGAGACTCTGAAGAAGCGTCCCACCACGGCAGAGCTGTCTGGTATGCCCACCACAGTCGGCACAGTCTCCCGGAGGTCCGAGAGCACGGAGTGCATGGAGGCCTCCAGCTGGTTTTCCCAGTCCCGAACCACTTCTGCCGGCTCGCTGGGCCAGTGGCAGTGAGCAGAGGCTGCCAGCAGCAGCACGGGGAGCCAAGTCCTCCCCAGGAAAGGGGGCTGCAGTAGGCATCCAACAGTCATTCTTCCCGGCAGCCTCGGCGACAGTGCTCCAGCCGGAAAGGGGACCACAGGGAATCTGCAGGCTCTGCAGCGTGGGCAGGGGATCCGCCAGTCCTTCACAGCAGCCTCATCCTAGGAGTTCTGGGAACCTGGTTAAACAAAGGAAACCCAATCAGCACATTAATTATGATATCCAAGCCAGCCAGCTAACACATGCAGACCTCTCTGCAGTGGACAGAGGGCTACTTGTCACGCTACCCTCTTCATTTCAGCTTTTTGATTTGACTGCAAAAGTCACACCATTAAAGAGAGCAAGAGCTTCTCAGCTCCTCTTCTGACGTACAGCATCTCTAGAGAAACAAGATCCTCCTCTTTTCCATGCACATAACCATGTTTCTGCTGCTCTGGAGCCACAGCATCCTGACATAGCCACAGGTAGGGAGATGGAGCAGATACAACCAAAGCCAAGACAGAGCACAGTGGTAATAGGTGACCTTTCAAGGCAAGCTGAAGTCAGGCTGGGGCTTCAGTGGGTTTAAATGCCAGTTACGCAGTATGAAGGTCCCAAGAAACCTTCAGTACTCCAAAGTTGCCATCTTGACAGCTTGATGCACGACAGATGCTTCTGCTCCTCTGACCTATGAGCCTGGCTTTCAAGCCAGGTCCTCTCTCAGTTCCAGCTTTTGGTATTAGTATCTTTAAGCTGGATTTGGGGTCCAGCAATATGCACCCCAAAAATTAGACTGGAGTAAGCTACACACACAGTGTCCCACACTGCTACCCACCGTCCAGCTCCCTGCTGCTTGCACAGCTCGCCCGTGCCCACACACTGCCAAGAAACACCTCCAGCTCTCCCTCACTTGGTTGTCGTCTTCTTCCACTTGCTTCCTCCCCATCCCCACCTTCTCCCTGGTCCCCTGGATCACAGCTCTCCTTTCTCTCCTCTGTTCCTTTCGTACATTATTTCCTTCGTTTCCCCAGCTGCTTCTCCCTCCAGACTTTGTTCAGCCACGGCACACAGGAGTCATGGATCTCTGCACCCCCACGTTCCCCTTCACAGCCTGTCTGCAGGAGAAGTGGGTTCATGAAAGAGGACAGAGCCATTTGCGGGGGAAGCCATAATGCCCACTCCAGCATCTCCATTTGCAGCTAGCCCAGCCCTCTAACTAATGCGCAGTAACGAGCCGGGCAGTGGGTTATGCAGGACTGGAGGACAGACACACAGACAGGCAGGTGTTGCTCAGGCCCCCGGGAACACACAGGACTGGGCTTCCTCAGGCCAGGCACTTGCACGTCTTGAACCAACTCCTTTTTTCCAGGCTGAGAGAGAAGTGGCTCCAAATTCCCACAGCAAACGCAGCCCAACCGCTAACCACTGGCTCCCAGTCCTCTGAGCACAGCATCCATTTATTTTAGCCCATTCCAGCTGTGTTGTGTGATGCACATCAGGTCATCCCAAGAGACCCTGGAGCCAGACCGGGTGGGAAGGGAAGCCCTTGCAGGGGTCTCGGGGCAGCACGACTGCAGGACAAGCTGTCCTGCTGCGCTGCGGCCAGGCAGGCGCGCGTTGCCCACCCGGGGCTGGCAGAAGCAGGCAGAGGGCCTGTCCCTGCAGGCAGCCAAGCCCAAGGTTACCACAGCAGGCTCTACGAATAATAGGAGAGGTAAGATTTGGTTGCTCACCCTAAAATCTGCATTCTAGAGAAGCTGAGAGGTAGTGTGCAAGGACTAGCACACCCTCACCCCTCAATGGGCCTTTGCACAACAAACCACTGATGCAGAGGGGCTGGCACCTCCCACCCCGAGGTAACGGGCCCAGCGAGCACAGTCGCAGCTAGCAAAGAGGGCTGTGGGTGGCGGAAATTATGAGCCGAAGGCAATAACCTCTGGCTTCCACAGGCAGATATCTGATCTGACCCCTGTCAGTCGCAGAAAGCCTGTCTCAAGTGAAAGGTAAAAGAGACAGCAAAGGCAGAATAACGTTGCTGGAAACTACGAGAGAAATGGGAGGATGGTTGGTGAGAGATGCCAGTGTCAGAAGAAAGCCTATTCCCCCACTGCTCTTGTCCTTCCGACTGCCTGAACTGACTGGGACAGGAACACACCTGATGAAACAACAGGGAAGCCAAGGCCAGGCTCTTCCCAAAGGCAACTGAGCACATGGTGGTCTTCACCCCGGAGCGAGATGCCCGAGCTGCTTCTCCAGAGGTTATCATCACGAAAGATGAAGTGGCTGGGTGGGTAAGAACAAGTCACATTTCCTGCAGGGTCCCATCTCTCCTACCAGCTCCCTGCGTGGTCAGAGGATGAGTCTGATACCCACCGCAATTGATTTTGGATGGACCCAGAGTCACCTCAGCGAGGCCACCACCACAGCAGATGTCCGGTGGAGAATATCCAACAGGCTGTGAATGAGCTACAGAGATGGAGCAAACATCTGCAAGAGGTCCTGAGGAGGCCACTGATCATCACAGCAGGAAAACGGGGGACTCCCATCCCTGCACGGTGCCTTAAATAAGCAGAAAGTGGAACCACCTTCAGCCTCCGTGGAGTTCGGGGTATGGACACTGCAGGGACAATGCCTTGTCTGTGAGCTGCACCTCCTGAAGCCTGCTCGTTGGAAAGTCCTGCTGTGCGAGGGACTAGGAAGCAACCCGCACAGCAAGTACAGGCAGGATCAGAAACTCGCCGGGAGCTTGGGGAGGAATGCGGCGGCAGCAGCAGAACCCAGCAGCCCCGTGGCTGCTGCCGGGCCGAGATGCTATCAGCATGGAAACATGGCTGCCTCTCACAGCTGCGCTGAGCCTCCGCACCTGGGTAGAGGAGAAACACCCCAGACAACCAGACAGACAGACACCCAGCATACAACCGCAGGGAGCTGTAAAGACGCCTGAGAGAGGTTTGGCACCACGTCTTCAGGCCAGCCCCTGCCCCTGGCCTGTCACGGCTGCAGAGCTCGTGCACGAGCGTGGTGCAGCTCTGTGTGGCTCAGCCAAATGACGTGATCTGCCCTGGGGTGTTTTTGTTGGATGGAGAGGAGTATTTGGGCAGAAAGGAGCTGGTTCTTGATATCTGCGGCGAGCAAGAGAGGAAGATGAAGTCATCACCCATTGCAGAAACAATTATCGCAGCAGGCAACAAACACTGCCCGTCTGATACGCGCCCCTCAGCCAAGCAACACAAGCACTGCTGCGAAGATGCGTGTGATGCTCACAGGTCACACAAATTCAGAATTTCATTTTAGGGGAGCTACAGAACAGTCTCTGCATATGGAAGCAGAGCACACAGGAGGTATACAAGGAATTCAGTAGCTGATAACAGAAAAAAACCCAGGAGAGCTGAGAACAAACTTGCACCACTAAAAAATCTCTTAACACAGCTCCACCTCACCAAACAATTGACAGAAGCTGAAAGAGTGCCAGCCTCTCACACTGTGTGCCACGGAGGAAAGGCAGGGTGGTACACCTCTACAGATAGCCGGAACAAGGCATTGCCCCGCGGTGCTGAGGCCCACAGGGACTATCACTTCAAGGCAGGATGCTTTTTGTGATAGGAGGTCCTCTGCCTGAATGCCAGTGGTCCTGCCAGCACTGCAGGTCTCGCTGCAGCTGCAGAACAGAGCGAACGTTACCTGCAGCGAGGCTGGAACAAGCACTGGGGACGTGCGTGGTGCCTCCGTCAAGTTCAAAAGCCCAAACCATTTCATGTGGTACTACCACAGGCAAAACACTGACTTGTTTGAGACATCATCCCAGTAGTACGAGGAAAAAGTCAGTGTTCTGGATCATTGTCCACGGCCAGCGAGTGGCACGGACCTGGAGCACACAACTCAACACTTCACACAAGCTCAAAACGGGGCCAAAACCCAAACACAGATGGCATTCTGCAGCGGCCGTCTGCTGATCTCTGGGAAGCATCAGGCCGTAGGGCCAACTGACTTAGATGGCACTTTCAAGTCACGAGGGAAGGCCAGACCACCCCAGCTTCTCTACTCGGCACAGTGCTCCTTCTTCCAGCAGGATCTGTACTGCCCAGTTCCGCAGAACAAACACAAAGGTTCAGGTTAGTCCTGAATTTCAGGATGTTTCTTTCTGTCTGATCTTCTGAAAGAACAGACTTTCTCTTTATCCTCCTGCTTCTGTGTGAGCTCTTTTGGTCTCAACTTTGAGCCTCCACAGCGTTGGATGAAACATCAAAGTCAGTATCAACATCTGCCTCAGTCCTAGCGCGCGGTGCACGTGCCAACGTTGATGTCTGATCTCCAGTGCCAAACCCCCATCTCGGAGACACGGAACTGGGCCTGCTTGGTGAAGTTATGTTGATACGATGCTGCGCTTGATATGATGCTGACTTGTCAAGACAGTGCTGGAGCCTGCTCCTTCTCCATGCAGCTACAAGGCCTGCTGACATGTTAAGGACATGCTCTACCTTCATTATTCAGGAACACAGAATAGCGCAGACAGAAAATGGGAGGAAGGACTGAAAGGAAGGACTGACAGCAGGACAAAGTAGCTACTCCCAGCCACGCATCTTCCCAGAGACCTTTCCTTCTGCCCACTGCAGAATCAGAGGTGTGGGGCCAGGGGAAGAGTCCCAGCAGCAGGAGCGTGGCTGCCCTAGAAATCACTCTTCCTCCGTGGCCGATTACACCACCACTTCAGCAAGAACCAGTGAAAGTGAAGTCTCCATCCAGCTGTGTCTAATCCAATTGCTCAGGCACACAATCACATCACTGGGCTGCGGTAATTAATCACTGCCAGCATATTAATGCCACTGAGCCTAGCAAGCAGAAAGCTCAGGTAACTGCCGTGCAATTCTCTGCTCCAGATAAGAAGGTATTTAGGAGAGTTAGGAGGAATCCCACTTACCTGATTGCTTATTTACCAATATCCTCATTAAAGGAAGCACTAAACGAGTGGCCTTTCTCTAAGGAAGCAAACTCAGACTCAGTTAAAAAGGGCCAGTGCAACTTTCCAGAACAGAGCTATTGTCTCTGCAACGATCTTTTGTGCGTGTTTCCACAGGAGGATCTCTGGGCAAGTCCCGTCAGCTACTGCGCGTCTGCGTGTCAAGGCAGCAAGCAGGAGGAATGATGAAATCCAGCGTCACCGGCCAGGCACACAAAGATGGCACTCTGCCGTACATGCTCCCCGGTCCAAAAACACGACAACAGGCACCGACGGTGCCAGCCCGGCGGCACGGTCCAGGCAGAGGCGGCTGGTGCTCCATGCACGTCTGCACTGCACTAAAGGAGTCTGGGGAGGGGGGCAGGAGGGAGAAAGAGCTCAGAGGCAGCACGTCTGGGCAGAGCTGCTCATCACCAAGTTTATGAACTAATAGATACAGTCTCCCTAAGATTAAGAGCACGTCAGTCTGCAAGCCTGACATTATATGCACAAAGAACACTCTGAAGCGTGAAATTTAGGAAGCAGTATGAGTTTCCGCACTTGCCCAGCTCCGGACGTACCCTGAAACAAAGGCAGCAGGCTCTCCAACAGCCTATGTTACAAGCTACGGGAATGTGCTGCAAATTACTCTGGGGGTTATTTCCAACCTCAATGGCTTCAGCCACGTACGTTCGCAGAAGATGACCCAGGCTCCAGACGCTGCTGTGCCGGGGATGAGTTATGGAAAGGGATGTACAGAAGGGCAACTGCACAGAGACGTATTCATCACGCAGACTAACCGGCACACGGATGCTGCAAGGGACCAGGCAAGGCGGAGGCAGGAAGATTCACCACCAGCCGTAGCTCCCTGCTCAGCTGTGCTCAGAACGACGGCATCCTGTCCTGCACGGCGCTAACCAGGCATCTGCACGGATGGTGGCTTTACACCGAGACCGTATGTCTCCCTAAAAGACAAGTTCATTCACAAGCTTTTGGCTTAACGCTGCAATCACAGTTGCCTGCCTATAGCCATGTGTACCTCAAAACCAAAGTAGCAGGCAGCTCGGCACCAGAGATCGGACTTCAAGAGAAAGCTGCCTTAGTGGAGAGCCCCAGACCAGCGCTCCTGGAGCCCCGGGAGCCCTTTCCACCCTCTGCCCCCCACAGCCCGTTGACAAGCTTGCCATCATTAGCTGGTCACCCCAGACACCATCAGCCCAGGAGGTTCAAACCGAGCTGTACTCCATTTTTTGCCCTAAAATTGCATTTCAACATGCTCTCCCGCAGCTATGCCCACCCTGTATTGTCACCAAGTTAAACACCCAACCGAACTGACACCAAGCTCAAAGGACACACGCTTAAAAAAGATGCTTTTTTAAGTCTCATCCCTTCTTGTATATCTGCATTGCTCATCTCCAGCACATCTGGTGTCAGTAACAGGAAACCCTGACACTGAAAAATAATCTAGAATGAAAAAAAAAAACCCAACAAACCCAAACAAACCCAAACCAGCAGGGCCGGGCAGGGAAACAAGCAGCACCCCCCTGCTGATGGGGAACACGGCTGCCAACTGTCACTGACTTGCTGCTTCAAATCATACATGCCACAAGCAGCTTCGTGAAGCTTGTCCGGGAAGTGGTCACAGCAATTGACACCTCGCAGCGGTTTTTATTCTGCTAGAGTAAGCACCACGATATTTAAATTTCCTGTAACTAAGAGAAAGCTCTCTACTGTCTTCCATTACCTTTTGTTTGAAAACTACAGTTCTGTGCCACCAAGAAGGGATGAAGCCTTCCCACAGCCCTCTCATGTCTCTCCTGGGCCAACAAAACCTGCTAGTGGCTCTCCACCAGCCTGGGAGCAGAGACACCGCCTGATGCCTCTGCTCCAACCGACAGACAGCGGAGTGCCGAGCAAGCAGCCAGGGGAAGCCGGACTGCTCAAGACACCACACAGGTTTTGTGTTCATTAGGACGTGCGATCTCCAGCACTTCCTGCAGAGCGAATGCAGAGGCAGCTCCAAGATAGAGAGAAAAGATGCAAAAAGCAGAATTTCTCCTTTTTTTCCCCTGTATTGCATCTGCTTGTCCAGAAGCTGGGCCACTATACTGCCCTTCCCAGCTGGGGACTCTGCTCCCGGGAAGATTTCTTGCCCTGGAAAAGGTAAGCACCGAGGACATGCTCCCGGTAGCCCTCCCTCCAGCAAGAGCTGTGGCGGGGAGGAAGCAGCCCCCCGGACCCCCAGGCAGGGGCACTCCTGCCGAGCTGCGTGCAAGGGGCACTGCGGAGCAGCACCAGAAGCACGAAGGACACCACAGCCCTTCTGCCAGCCGGACACGGTGTTTTTCTTTCCCTGCAGAGCACGTTTCCCCTGCAAGGTACAGCGATAAGACTTCTTCTGGAGGCAAGCACCTTCCCCAGCCTCCTGCAGCCCCGGGGAGGCAGGAGGGGATGAGCATGGTACCCACAAGCGCCTCTCGACTACGCACTTGCACGCTGACCTGACAATTTGCCGGCAGACTGTACGGATGTCCCCCTGCCTGTCAGTCCTGCTCGAGTGGCCCCTCGCAGCCCGTGTGTGCTACTTGTCCTATGCTTGAGCCATGCCTCGAACGGCCGCTGCGCCTGACCCACGGCAGTGACCGGCAGCCGCAGATTTTGGCTGGGCGAGACTTCTGACTCTTTGATGAAAGTTTCTGCAACCACAATCAATCCCTTCCTCCCACTTTGTTATTCCCAGACAGCCAACTCAGATCATATCTTCAAGTGCATTCAGTTGAAAGGAAACTCAGATATTATCTTCCCAAGTATTTAGAAGGCCTCAGAGATCATTTTTTCCCTGTAATTACAAACATCGCATTCAGGTAGAACTGCCATTTTCCTGGCTGCTGGCAGCAAACAAATTAGGATATAAACACCCACCAAGAAGCAGAGGACTCCAAATAATCACTGAGGACAGCTTCACCAGTGCCGCCCCACACGTTAAACACTGCTTGCACCCTCCGACCGAGCCCCGTCTCGAGGGAGGGCTGGCAGAGAAGGGCAACAGGGATCATCAGCAGTAGAAAATGGACCTTGCCTGGAGGAAGCTGGAGACCAAAGTGGGATGCACTGGGGCATGAAGGAACAAGAGCCCACGCACTCCTCTAATAAAAGGACCAGAAGCCAAACTAACCCAAACCAGGCTCAAACCCAAACAAAATGAGAGCTTCCCCCAGGACCCAATGAGGTTGTGAACATGAATGTTAAAACTTCATGAAGGTTACAAAAAAAAAAAAAAAGGGTGGGATGGGACGATTTTATAGAAGGCAGAGTTACCACGGCAGTGTTTCTGGCTCTAGCAGCACTTCGTTACAGATAGCAGGATCCCGGGATGGCATTCAGGGAAATGATGACTCGCATTCCTCTCCAGGCACCTTCTCCTGGCTGTTACTGGAAAGGGCATATAGGCTAAATATACAGCTGTAGCAGGGCAGAGCAAGGGTCAGTCTGCCTACGGGCATGCAGTTTAACCTGGCTTTGGTTTCACTGGGGTTTCCAGTGCGTAGCCAGCCAGAGCAAGCCCCTCAAAACTCTATTGTAACTCCTGGTTTTGTCTGGAAACAGAGCAAAAGACTGTAAAAATCCTAATATTTAATTCTGTGTTTAAGGGAATGTAAGCTAAAGCTAGTACTAAAATCCACAGAAAATTAACTACAAAAGGTTAAAACAAAAAAACAACCAAACAAAAAAAAGATGGGACCAAGAGCTCCTTCCATAAAAATGCATATTGTGAAGACAAACACAACAGGCATGTATATATATACACATGTATAGGAACACTTTATCAGTTTCCAAGATTTAGTAAAAACCAGAACTCAAGGCACCGAGATAAAAATAGGTAGATTTCTCTTTTTGTCAGGAAAGTTTCCTATCTTGCTGAATTTGCTTGAAGTTAATACTGAAATGAAGACAGTGGCATTACAGAAAAGCATTTTAGCAGAAGCCATCCTGTGGGAGAGCCCGGGACAGAGGAAACCCAGGCTGGCAGAAGCGCCTGGGTAGGCAGCCGACAGAGACAAGACCAAAGCACCACTCTGAAAAATTAGAGCAATTTTAATTTGAACCATGAAAGAGTTCTCACTGGTTAGCGTACACAAGGCAGCAGACCGGTTCCCATGACACCGCACTCTGATTTGAGGGGCACTAGTTACTAGAAACATTGGAAGTAGAAGATGTAGGACTCTGGAGGTAAGTTCCCCAGCCCTCCACGGGCTCACTGTGCCATAGCAGCTTGTATTCACTGACGTCTGATTCTGAACTCTCTAGAAACGATTCACTTGGGGGTCCAACTGGTTTACATGTGAATTTGCAGGGACAAACCAGCAGGATGCAAGATACAAGATGTCACTTTTAAAAATGCAAGGACTATGAGGCATCAGAGCCTGATCTTGTATTCCTCAGTGGGCAGGTTGTTCCCCAGCTAGCACCAAAGAACATGTGCAAGAGCAGCTGGCGTGACAGTCACCACTGTGTGTCCTGTCCCCTGGTATCACTCACCATCCACCAGCTGTTTCAAGTCTAATTGCACCAGCTAACGACCTTTGACAGAAGTCACCCGGCTGGAAAGCAGGTTTCTATCGAAGGTGCTGCTTCAGAAATGGGTTTAAACCAAGGCACCGTCACCAATAGGCGATCGCAGTCTCTCCTCCACTCCATGCTCCAAAGGGATAAAATCATCCACAAGCCTCCAGCAGCACCTGAAGTCTCAACTGAAGCCCAGAAAAATATTTCCTCTTTAAGCTGCCCTGTTGTGCTATGCAGGAGAAGTTCTCTTCGGATGTAGTCATAAGCACTGAAACCAATGAGGCTAAAAAGATTTGCATCTCTTGCTTGATTTCTTAATTGAATTAAAGGCTGAACAAAACCCACTATGAGGCTTCAGAGAATCCACACAGAAGAGAAACGACAAATATCCTAATCGGAGAGGAAGCTTCCACTGGACGTGTTGTCTTACTGAGTTCTAAAGAGTCCACGCAAAGAGAAAAACCCCGAGGGATAAACTCCCATGTCTAGCGAGACAGGAAATCTCGTTGAAGCTTCTGCCAGAGTTTGGCTTCCGGAGCACACCACACATTGCACAAGTCACACAGAGGAGAGAGACGAGCGTTGGTGCGTCCTTTTAGCCAAAACTCTCCTACCTACCTTGCTGCCTATTTTTTAAAAATAGAAAAAAGCTTTCTCTCAAATTAGCAAGAAGCAGCTATTAGAGGGGTGAAGTACAGACTGATGGGTAGGGCAGTCCTGCAGAGCCCCTTAGGAAACCTGATCTTACTTCCAAATTCTTTTCTGAAGGAAACCCTTCCGAGGCTCCAGCTCTGGCGGTACACCTGAGCCTGGCCAGAGGGCTTGCAGCAGGACCCTTGCCTACATTTTGGCCATGCAATGGCAGAGCAGAGTACTTTTTTCATCACCAGAACATCTCTGTGCACCAAGAACAGTATTCGGGCTTCCCTAGGACATGCCTCCGCAGCCACCAGGCAAGCATTAGCTTTGCTAATGGTACGGAAGCAGGCAGCGAAGCGCTGGAGCACCCGAGAGCAGGCAACTTGGGCAGGTGTTCCTCTAGTGTAAGGAACAAATAGCCCAAGGGTTGCAGGAACCAAATCCAAATCTGAAAAAAAGAGAATATGAAACCTCATCAAGATTTAAGAGTCGCCTCAAAACGCTGTTTGGCTGGACTGCTTTATGGAGAGGCAGCCACATTCCAAGGGTTTATAATCACCTTCTGGGTATTCCACAAAATTCCTCAGATAATGAAATATTTCAAGAAGGTCCTTGAAAGTGTTTAAGCAACATAATTTCCTATAGGCTGATGTCACAGCACCAGGGCTGCAGCACTAAGCATAGGACTGGAAAGCAAGGCTTAGGATCTCTCTCCTACCTGCCAGGGACCAGGGACTGCCATGCACAAGATCTGCTGCTGCCACCAAAGAGATGTAAAGCTGATATTAAGCGGACACAAGAAGCAGCTGATATTAAGCAGACGCAAGAAACAAGGCAAGCAACACCAACAAAAAGCCATTTTCAGCACTTCAGTTACGTATGCAGCATCGTTTATATTCTTTGTGGCAGTGTAACTAGGGGCAGGCACATTCTGTTTAGAAACATCCCGCTGTTCCATCGGCTTTACCACCCCACCCTACAACTCCAAGCCAAGGCATTAAGATTCAACTTTATGGAGCTGCTCAGCCCTGATTTATTACTCAGCTAGCAAGATTGCCATAGCTCTTTAAATATATTTACCACCCAGTGATTTATGCAGAGCAGCCAGGGCATCAGCCATGGACCTGCAACTTTCAATGTTTCTCATGAAAACTATTCTAAACACTTCTTGGCAGAATGAGATATAAGTGTTCCAACTTTAACCATCAAGCATAAAACGGGAAAGCTGCAAAATGAAGCAGCACTGCTCCCATTCCACAGAAGCAGAGAAAGCTTCTGGAAGAGGAATTAACTCCCTGAAGACCAGCAGCTTCCAGCTGGGCAGCACACTCCCTTAAACCCGCAAAAATTCAGGAGTAACCAAAAACCATCAAACTGATAACCTCTTCCTGCAGGTGCACATTTTTATAGGTGCGTTCTCCTCTTGCTAGAGACCAGGGCGCAAAGGGCTGGACTGCTTCATTAAAACTCTCTGCTCTTCACGAAAACCTCTAGCCCGAACTGGCCAGCGTTTCATTCACATAGTAAGTCCAAAAGCAACAGATCACCGACAGCACAAGTTTACTGAGGCAGAAGGACAGTGTGTGGTTTTGCAGGTCCATCTGCTTCCCAGCTGCTCTGGTGCAAGAAGATTGATTCAAATGAAAAAGCAAAGATGAGCACCTTAAAAGACAAGACACTAACAGAGTCTGCATCACATTCCTGCAGCATTAATTTCACTGCATTATCTTTCAGGCAAATTATCTTGTTTACCTGCACTACATAATTAAAAAATAACCCTCATCTGGTTTTGACCATGGCCTTCATGGCTTCAGCCAGGAGCAGGGAAGGCTGGAGCTGCTCATCACAGGTTATCAATGCAGAGAGAGCTTCAGCTTTTCTCCCCACCCTACTCCGGTATTGAGAAATTGAGACAAGTTGAATTATTTCAATGCAAGATCATTCAGACTACTTTACTTCATTCAGGATCTGGCCAAAAAGGGCTTACCTTTAGAGAATCAACCCTGACATGGAAAAAGCCAGCACAATCTGCTAAATACAGGGTAACATGGCCATCTCTGCAAGCAGTGCAGCATGGCACCTGCAACGTCAAAGAAGTTTCAAGGGTTGCTTCAAGCAACCCCCCTGCAGCAATTCCAACACAAGCACATCCTGCCATGGCCAGTGCCCAAATTCCACAAACAAGAAAGTCCAAGGGACTAAAAAAAATTGCCTTCCAGAAAGCACGGTTTTAAATCCATTTCTGACAAGTTCCAGCTTAAATTAAATGAAAGTCTTCACATGACAGCAAAGACACTTAACACGAGTTTCTGTAGACTCCTGACTTTTCCTGCTGGCAGGGAGAGCCCAGTGGATAACTGAAAAAAAAAGGATCAAATTGACCTGCTCAGCCACCAGACACGTTATTTAAAACTGGGACCTGGGTAATGGCAGAGTACATGCAGGAAAAAAGGCAGGCAGAGAGACAGCAAGGACAAGAAAAAACGATGTTTTTCTTCCATAAGCAGCCACAGAGCCCACATAGTGTAACACATTTGCAACAGTTAGCTAGCTAGCACGGCATCTGGTATCAGTCCTCAAAAAAATAGTCCAGAGGTTTTGCCACTGCAGAAAAATCCAGAAATTTCTCCCTTCGCCCCCAGGAAATCTATCTTGTATGGGTCAGAGAGGCTGGAAACAAGACCTCCATGTTTTTGAGGGGAAAAAAAAAACAAGTTACAGTGTATTTCAAACAGTATGAGCACAGCTGCATCCCTCTATTTTGACTTGCCATTGCAGTTTTTGCACAGAAGATGAACGACTGCAGCCTGCCTTCCCAGCACGCTGACACCGTCCCACAGCTTCCTAGGTGACAGTCCGGACAGCCGTGAAGGGACAGCAGCGTGGACTCACAGCTGCACAGTGACGTGGAAGATGGCAACAGCTGTGTCCTCCTCCTGACTCAAGGGGCAGATTAAAACATGAATTTAAGTTATAAAGAGAAAAAAACTGGAATAAGAAGATGGGACAGATCCTGTACCGACTTCCTTCCCAGTGCAAAGTAACACGGTGGAGCATGCGATGACTTACCTGCTCCCTCTGCAAGAATCCCAGGAATGGGGGCAAAGAAGGTCATCAAAGCTCGAATGTTTGCCCCAGGAAAAGAGAGTCAGATGCCATTCTGAGGCAACAAAGAACACTAAACCAGCACTCAGCTGGGTTTTGTCCTAGTTCGAGCCTCTCCGAGCCAAGCACTGTCTCTTCTTGCTCCCCACATACACTTTGGACACCCAAAAAACACTCTCTGCTTCATGCCTGCATTTCTTAGTCAAGCATACTCAGACTTTGCAATCCTTTGCATAGAGCAGAGCCTCTATGCCCATACTTTCATTACTTTAAGCTCTACTCCCATAGAGCCATCTTCTCTGCTGTGAGGCACCCAGAACAGAGCAGAACCCAGCCCTAGGCACAGTCTGTGCTGACCCTGGGAGCAGAACAAGGACAACCCTGCTTCCCAGCCCAACAACCGCCCACGACACTCTTAAGTGTTCCTGAGAGTGTGTGACAACAAATACATTTGTCCTTAATCACTCCAAGCCTTTTCTTCTGAATCAGCCCCCCCAAGTCACTCTTACTTTAATTTCTGCTCAGGACTCACCTGATCTTCATTACTAATGCGATGCCCAAATCCCAGTAATTAGTTTAAGAGGGCATCCCATTACTAGCACCCACCAGACTCTCCTCGGTGCTCACACTCACATTCCTATGGCTGTTTGTATATCTCAGTAAATCTGAAACACTTCCCAGAAAAACCTGATGGCTCATTCCTATCAAACAGCATAGGAGAACATAAACAGTTTAGTGAGAGCATAAGGGCTGTATGAAGAGGGATGCTCAAGCGCTACAGGAAAAACGCAGTCTTGGAGGTGCAGAGAGGCCGTTAAGCTCTGAAGGTGTGTTCAGCTTGCCTTCGCTTTACAGTGCTGCTGCAGATGCGGGGAAACAATTAAACTGCTTATCACAGTATGGCCCATTCAGCCTCCAGAGCAGGAGAGCAATTCCAATCCCCAGGTGGCAAGCACAGCAATTAGGTACCCAATTACGTGCACCAAAGCTTCACTTTGCTTATGTTTTTTTACTTCAGTGGTTATATAGTATTTCCTTGGCTTACTGTCATTAAAAGATTGTAGGTTCAGGGATGACCTGTAGGTCTCAGCTGAGATCAGATCAGTCCTGCAGGACCTAGCTGCACACTGTACGGCATCTGGGGGATGCAGAACGGTCCAGATGTGGGCAGGTGAATTACAAGTCATTCAGCAGAGCGAGTTACAAAGCCCAGTCTCAACCACCATTTCCTCACCTGGAGGGACTAGGCTTAAAGTTTCAAAATAAAAAACCAGTTACACCACAACCAGGATCAGCCTCCAGCTCCACAACAGCCCACCTCTGAAGAGCAACTCTGGATTGGTGCTTGAGCCTCTCCTGGGCTTAATAATGGGATGTAGGGGAAAAATGTGGTTTTAGCAGCTCAGTCCATCCCTTATAAAGCAGAGATGCTATGCCAAAAATAACCTGGCTTGCTAGCCCCAGTCACCAAGCACTCACATAGCAGGTCTCTGATCAGAGACCACACCGCTCTGTCTGCACCACAGCATCACCACCATCACTGGCTGGGCACTGGGCAGGAGAGGATGCCCTCCCCTACACCACAAAGGTGTTTCACATAAAGCAGCTACCGGTTTTTAAAACAGTAGACAGTCAGGACTCATTCGCCAGCCTCCCCACAGGAAGCATTTTCTTTCAGCTCAGACGAGGTCTCTACTGCAGCTTTGCTGCATCTTCAGCCTTTGCTGGGTGGGCTGAACGCCTCAGAGTTTTGTACCTGGCACTTCCCATGTATGACAACAGCTACAACAGCTGGTCAGCAGCTGTAGTGAGAAGCATGATATAATGATCAAGAATGATGCAGTTTTGGAACTTCTCATATATAGTAAGTTCAGTGCTGTTCTCCAAAGGCCTCCACTACCCTATTGCAGCAAAGCCCAGAGCAAACAAAACCAGGTTACAGAACTGAAGCACCTTCCACAAAAAAAAAAAAAAAAAGGAAAAAAGCTCTCAAAGATAACAGCGGTGCCTCCCACCGCAGGGCAGCAGCAGCAGATGGACTGCCTCTCATTTATTCCTCCATACCTTTTGCCAGCCAGGAACTTTGCTCATTGCTGTAGGCTGAGCCTAACACCCGCCCCCCCCAACATACGATGTTGTTCTATAACGCAAACAATACTTAAACTTCAAGTTGCAAATAATGAGTTAAAAAAGTCAGAATACCTGAGAATTAAGGTTGTCGTGAGCTGGTCACAGCAAGCACCACAATTCACTCCTCCATCCCTATTCCAGCTTTTTTGTTCTCTCTGCCTTCGAGACAGGCAAGCCCTTCACCCATCCGTGGCAGTCAGCAAGCAGCCCAGGAGTCAGGATCCTGCTGCCGGTGCTGGGATGGCCGGTGGCAGCACCTCCCTCCCACCCCCAGCAATGATCCAGCCCCTCCAGCCCGGGGCTGGAGAAGCCCTGGTATGGACAGGATCTTCGAAAATCTTAGCGTGGCAGATCAAGTCTACAAAGCACTGGTGAACTGGGAGCCTTTCAGCAGCCTGTAACCCGATAAGATACATAAGATACCGGGCATTTTGGCTGGGAGAGGAGATGGGCACATCCTTTGCAACCAGACCCGGGGCTGCCAACCATTGTGCCAGACCAAGCACCTCTCAATGCAAGCAGTTAGGTTCTGTTTGGGTTTTTAAATACTGGCAACTTAAAGCTTTTTTATCCTTTAACTCTTGGAAATGGCTGAAAACCTGAAACAAAGCCTGAGGCAGGGAGGCAGCATGGGAAATTCCTGTGCGAGCAATTAAGTTCAAGAGTTAAATGCAACTCCACCGTCAGACAGTCTCTGGAGCAGGTGGTGTGACCGGTGTCAGCGAGACGCTCACCGCTCCTCCACGCCGGCCTGGGAGGAAAAACTGCCACAGCAGCTAAAACAGACTGCCCCACGCCCAGAGTTTCAGGCCGAATCTACTCCAAATGGGAATTAATTCGGGGAGGTCCTGCAATAGGGAGCTCCGGCCAAATCACTGCAATTGGGAGGCAACTTCTCGGGAATGTGCTGAGGGCCTTACAGCCTCTGGACGTGCGTGCTCCCTGGTTACCGCCGCTACGCCCTGCCCCGGCCCGGCCTCCGCTCGGTAATTCCCCTTGAAGGCAGCTCCACGGGAACGTGACTCCCCGGCTGACCCAGGTCCCGCCGTGACCGGGCGGGGCTGCGGAGCTGCACCCCGGGCAGGGGAGCGGAGCGGCAGGGCGCAGCCAGGGTGCTGGCCCCGGCCGAGTCCGCAGGCGAGGTGCTGCGCAGAACGCAGCTCGGTAGCAATGCAAGTGACGCTGTGATTAGCATCACTGCTTAAATTGCCGCCTTTCCTCCCGAACCTAAGCTACTTTAAAACCTGAAGGAAGCACCTCCCAAATACAAGCCCTCTTTAGGCAAGGTGGTGCTGTCTGAGCAGACAGCTGCTGCAAAAAGTTATGTTCCCAAAGTCTTGATTCTCTGCCTTAGTGCTGCCTGCTCCCTTATTCTCACTGCTTTTCTTCATAGCGAAAGCTATTTCTTTCTTACATTGCTCTTTCACAAAAACAAGAAACAATCCGAAGAAAAACTGATAAGACAACTCGGGGGCAGATATGTGCCTTCGTTTTTTTTTTTTTTTTAAAGATATCAACTCTCTACATCAGCAGTGTCCCTATGAAGGCAAATCACTGAGACTGGAGATGGGTGCCCTGAAGCACTGCAGACATCAGCACTATCCAGGCCAGCTGAAGTAGCCTAGCAAAACACCGGCAAGTCATTTAAGGAGAGGTCTAATCACATCACCTACAAGTCTATGGCTTCTTCTGGGTTTTGCAGGGACCTGCGCACGGAACTGGAGTCGATCCGAAGCACTCAGATAACATGTATTCTGACACAGGATGAAAGCTTAGAGGCTGGGAAAAACATCCATAATGTCATTTGTGACAGCAGGTTTGTTCTGCTTGTAACATACACTGCCAACACACCGAGGAAAGCTGCTTAGAGATCAACAGATAAAGGCTTTTCACCATTCAGCCTGTTATTTCATGTAAATCAGGTTGTCCTGCTACCAAAAGGCATCCCCATATGAAGTGCAAGGTGCTCAAAAAAATCAGGAGCAGCAGCAGCAAAAATCAAGTACTCACAGCGGGGCTGAGTCCCTTCCGACCTCCCCGCGACGACCGGAGGGTCCTGCTCCCCTTTCTACAGGTGCAGTTCTGCAGCCTGGAGCTGCAGAGTCTTCTCACTTGTCAATGCAGGTGATCTCCTCAAAGTATCACCACCTTAAAATAGGGTTTCATCCACAGAAATAACTCCAGACTCCTCAGAGATATGAAGTCATGTTTTGAAAAGCAACAGTGCAGCAAATTCAATTAACTAATTGAGTCTGCTTTCTACTGGGGCAACAGAGACGCAAGTTTTCCCATCCCTAAGATGTAATGTAATCCTAGGTATGCTGCTGTGACCCTTCCAGCGTGATCTGGAGGGTCTGCCTCCACCACCCTGCTTTTTCTGGCCTCTTGGAGCAGGGAGTCCTGCACAGAGCACGCCATGCCCCAGAAAAAATGGGAGAACTACCCCGCTCTTATCTTCAACCCCAGTAAAGGCTGGAGGGGGTAGGAGAGGACACGCACAAACCAAGCCAGAGGCAAACAGTAGCTCTTTAGAGGAATAAAGCACTCCTCCGTGATTGATAAGTACATCTGCCAGTCCCCACCTGCTGTTCGCATTCCTGGCATTTCTTTCTGCAGCATTTTCTCCCCAGAAGGGACCAGCTGCTTATCAACTGCTGCAGAGGAGATTTAAAGGAAGGAAAACAGGCCCCAGCTTAAACAAAATGAAAAGATTTCAAGCCCTGAGCATGCCAAAGACAGTTTTCTTGCATCAGATCGGGGGAACCTGCTGAAGGGGTTTATCCCAGGAACCCTCACGGATTCAGAAACTCATAATGGGTGTTAAGTGCTCCCCTTTGCTCATTCCTGCCACCATACCTCTATTAAATTCCTGGCAGATAAAGCACAGGGCTCCAGAAAAGTCACTCTACCCTCCAGCTGCTCACGCCAAAGTAATTTTCTGCACCGGTCAACCACCCCGTAGAATAAAAGGGAGATAAGGGTGAAACCACGCCAACCTCTCGGAAAGGGTGAGGGCTTCGCTGCCTTCCCCGCAGCAGAGGGCTGATTAGCACGGACAGCCGGGAGAGCGGGCAGGACAGCTGTTCAGAGCAGCAACGTATTTCTGGGAGTGAAGGAGCAGGAGTTTAGTTCTGGTTTTCAGAACATCAGCCTGCTTGTTGTCAGAAGAGGAAAAAGCAGCTCCAAGGAACTCAGTGTTTTTAAGATCCCGACTCCTCTGTCAAACTTGATCAAAATTAGCTACTAGCATCAGATTTATTAGAGCACATACCTGTACTGAAATCCTATCACAGCTTGGTTGCTGCAGGGAGCCAAGGCAAAGCAAGGTTTCTGGAATTCGGGTGCCCCAGCACCCATCTAAAAGCGATTTTCTTTCACTGAAAGAAGCACAAACAACTGCAAACACGTCTACGAGTTTTTGCTTATCTGCCATCTTTGGGGAAGGAGGGGGAAGGCAGCAGGAAATAAATGCAGCTTTCCCCACACCTGGAAGAGGAGCAAAATGCAAAGCAGCTTTTTGTTTCAGACCAGGGTGGTTATTTCCATCGACAGGCAGTACCACTCCTTAAGGCAGACAGCGTAGCGGTGCCTTTATAAACCCGGGTGAATGCGATACAAAATCTGACTTATCCCGGACGCTCCTGGGGAACAGAGCCCAGCCCCGAGCGCTGTAGCTCGGCAAGCAGGACACCCCAGACACCATGAGCTCCGGCCAGCCCCCGCCTGTGCAGAGCAGCTTCCCGAGCAGTTTTTTGAGGGTATTTCCCAAAGCTGCCACGCTCGCTCTTATGAAGGACAAAAGTTAGCAGCAGAAAGGGGAAGGGGAGGGCAAACCAGGTGTGAGCAGCATTTGATTAGCTGGCTAATGGGTGCAGCTGTCCTCCGGTTTTACAGCTCTTGGAGGAAATTTAAACAGGAACTTTCCATAAATTAACTGCCCATAAAATGAGCATGTTTTCTCAAGGCACCAGAAGGTCAGGAGAGGTCTGCTCAGCCCCCCCGTTCCCAGGACACGGCAAACAGCCTCTGCAGTTGCAGTTTCTCGTTCCGAAGCAGGAGAACGTGGATTTAGCCCGTGCAGTAGTAAGCTGGTGAAAGCATGCTCGTGAAGCAATCAAAGTCATTCTCCATTCACAGCAAACTAATAATTTATGTTTCCCCTAAAATCCCCAGTGCAATCCAGATGTCTAAGTAGTCTCTGTCCCAGAAAGCAAACTACACAACGGCCTCGGAAAGACAGCCGCGGCTCCCCTTGCCAAAGTCCTCGCAAGGCTGTTTATTCTGCAGGAGCGACAAACATTGATTTCAGCTCCTTCCAGGTCTGGAAGCTGCAAGCAATAAGGTGGTTAGAGACACTGTCACCCAACCCTTCTGGCTTCCTCTTCCTCAGGAGGATTATTTAAAGGTAAGAGCTGCCTGTTAGGGATATTCTGTTGACAAAAATGCACTTGACAGGTTCCCAGTTTTGAGGAAACGAGGAGGATGGGAAAAGCCAGGGTGAAGCCAATGCAGCAAATATGGGATATATAAGAAAAAGCAAATTGCTTAGGGTGCACAAGGAGGACCAGTGTGCGTGGTGGGATGCTTGTTCCCCGCGGTCACCCTGAGCTGCGAGAGGAGAGTCCCTGGCAGCGAGGACCCTGGGAGGGGCCGTTGCACCAGGGGACAGACAGGCTGGCTCGTCCCGGGAAAGGAGGAGCGAGTCATTTGGCAGAAGGGCTGAATTCCTCCGGCAGCACAAGGAGGGCAAGTCCGCAGCTGCACCTGTCCCGGGGTAAGGGACCCCGCCAGCCGGGGTAGGGGCTCGCAGCACTGGGCAGCCCCCCCAGCACCCTGCTCTGGGACCGCCGGGCAAGAGCAGTGGGTTTCCCGTGCTGGGGGGCTCAGCCCGGAGCCCTCCCGGCACGCTGGCTCTCCCAGCCTGCCGGCACAGCCTCGGGGTGCAGCACGCCAGGGAAAAGCTGTCCGAAAGACCTATGGCAATGTTTGGAAGAGTTGAAAATAGAGTTTGGGAAACGAACGCTGACCAGCCATACAACTTTTCCAGGGATATTTTAAGCATTACTACAGTTGCATTCCAGTCCCTGAGTATATTTTCTATAAATAAGTATTTTAAGTCACTTTGTTTCAAAACTTATTATATTAGCCATGTGCAGTGCAATGCTTCAAATTTTAGACCTACCAGCCAAATTTGCTGCCAATTTTTAAAACTGTGCCCTGCTACCCAGGTTATAGCATATCATCTTTGGGGCTTTTTTCAGGTGCTTTTCTACAAACACATTTATTCTGTGTTATAACATTAGGTCTCTACTAATATATCAAGCCCGAGTTCTGTGGATTAACACATCTTTGTTCACAAACCAACAACACTGGTTTTATTTTCAAATCTAGGGTTTTTTCCTTTTTTACAGACCAATAAGCAAAAGAAAATACACCAGTAATTCTGCATGCAAAGTAACTCTCTTTAGAACTAGGTATTTTTGTCATTGACAAAGCCACAGCACATACAACTGGCAGCAATTTCTGGGAGCTCCATTTGAGCAGTCTGCGAGGCTGCCAGGACACAAGTACTGCACGTAACAAGCCAACTACGCCACAGACGTGCCAAAGCTCCCCGAAGGCCCTTCTCCTCTAAAGACAGAGCAAAACGGCGTGCAGAGGGAAAACAGATCATCCTACGACCTAACCCGGGTACCTGCCTGCAAATAGGGAGCTAAGACAGACAGGAAACTGTTTACCTGTAAAAGTTTGTGTCAAAATCCTTCAATGAGGCCATGCAAACGCAGGTCTAGAGCTATACACCTCTTCAACCAAACATGCTGCATTCACAGTGGTATCTAACCCAGACACAGCAGTCGGCTGTTTTGGGAGATCCAAAGCACTAGCAAACAGCAGGGTACGGCGTGAAGGGCAGATCCTGCACCCCAGCTCTGCCCCGCCAGCCTCCCACCCCATCAGGGAGAGCGGTTCTTGTGCACCAGAGATACCGACAAAACATGGCTTAACCTTCGGAGCATAGATTTCCACCAGTGCTTTACAGTACACAAATATTAATATTCACAAATAAAATCCAGGCCTGCTTAATCCAAGAAACACACAGCTGTGGCCAAGCACGTGTTTTCTTTGGAGAACAGACCAGACACCCTGAGCCTGGCTGCTATTTTTGAAAGCCAGATTTAAGTCAACCAAACAGATAACCAAGCCGAAACGCCAACCCTCACCACAAAACCTCTTCAAGCTCTTGGTTGCTACTGAAAGAGGGAAGACAGCCCCAAGGTACTGCAGTCACCTCTACCAGCCCTGCCGGGGAGATGGAGCGGAGGCATGCCTGCTGGGCCAGGGCCAGGGCGCTGCCTGCCAGCGTGCCTCACGAGTCATCCGCTAAATCAGGTTAGAGGAGCCATACTCCGGGACCGTTCAGCAGGAACGGGGCTAGATGACCCCTCTATCTCCTTTCCCATCCTTACAGCTCAGGCTGTAAATTCTTCAGGGCCAGCTGCAAGCAGGAGGTCCCGGTTGGGCACCACTGGTCGCGGCTAGCTGGGACCTCCGCAGGGAGCCACAGCAGCGGTTCCAACAGCTCCAGGGTAAGGATGCTGGGTAAACCTAAAACCTGTGAAAAATGTTAATGTGTTGTACTGGTATGCAGATTGCACCTAAGAAACTGCTTAACTGGACACAGGTAGAAGAATCAAGGCTAAAGTGGAGTGATTTGGTTTAGGGACATTTATCTTAGATGTAGGGTACCCAACGTGCCACTGGCATGAGCCACATAATTGCAGGGGAGTTTTAGGGTGTGGGGACTTGCAAGGCCACCTGCACCGAGATGGCTATAGCAGTGACACAGCCATACAAGGTTGAGATTGCCTAAGAAATAGGTACACCAGATTTGGGTGTGGATGTAGCAGGGTTGAAAGTGATTAGCAAAAAGTAATAAGGAGCTGTTATTGGAGAGTGTGGGCAGAGAAAGGGAAGGACAGGGGCAATGAAGAGGTGGGTCTAGAAATAGAGGGGAAAAAATGTAGAATAAGGTATAATATAAAGAACAAAGGAGGGTCAATCTTCCTGTGGTGGGAGCAGGGGCACCTGCACCTGGGGACAGCCATGACCCCAATGTGCAAGCTCAACCCCCCGGGGATGTCCGGGGGAACCCCCGGACAATCTGCTGGACTCTCCACCCAGCCTGCGTCCAGCAGACTGGCCACGGGAGGGCAAAGCGGGACGAACACGCACCCTAACACAAAGTGGCATGGGAGGGAAGGGTGACAGATTTGCAGTTCAGCAGTTGTGTGATTCATCAGATTTAGCAGGAATAATTACCAGCTTTAGAGTTATAAGTGTGCAAAGTGCTCTAACTGTAAATTACTATCAGGGGTGTTTATCAGTGAATCAATTAAATAGTCAATAACTCGACTAGTTTCTCGGTGGAGTATTGCTTCATAATAAACATCGCAGTCTCTTGAATCAGCTACGTCTCCAGCCTGCACCCTCAGGGGCTGGATCAGAGCAGGGGCTCCGCCGGGATCTCCCAGCCCGGAGGTCTGGGCTAGCTGCTGTCTAGGTATCTTGGTTAGGCAAAAGCGCTTGGTTAAGTCGGCGTGGGCAGATGGAATCTGGGCTGCTTGTGTTACACGTTTGTGCAACACATGACACGAAGAGGCTATGACCCATCACTGAAAATCGTGCATGCCACCACCACGGTGTGAACGCACCGCTGGCCACACTTTTAATAGCTTCTAACAATAAACCAGGATAAAGAGCTTAAAAGTTTGAAGTGCCTGCGTAAAGCACACCTGCAATTAAAGGGACACTCCTCAACCACACCACGTCAGCAAGACCAGCGAGCCGGCCACGCAGGGCTGGGGACAGGGCCCACCTTGGGTCCTCCCACTCTTCCAGCAGGACTGACCTAAATCCTCCCTCTTTCAGACTTCGGTGGCAGCAGGAAAATGAGCCGGTCTCATTAATTTCACCTCCTGCTGCCTGGTGAACTTCTCCACAGAAAAAAAAAAAAGATTCAAAGCTACACTGGCGACCTGGCAACTCGAATCTTCTCTGGAGCAGGAGGCAGCAAATGACCTGCTGCAGCATTGCTCACCTAATGGCCAAGCTCTGCTCTTGCTCCCCAGAGCTCCTCAAGTTATTCAGCTGGGGACTTTAAAAATCCAGCTAGGACACCTAGCAAGGCAACAGCTTCTCTGCAGGGCAGTTTATGCACGAGAAGGGCACGTAGTCCATCGTCAGCTGGTGGCTCAGCAAAGCCTGCTCTGACATGCAGGAGACCCTAAGACCGGCACCCTGCACGACACAGGCAACACCACCAACTCCCTGCAGCTTCCTCAGAGGCTCACCGGAGCCAAGTGCACTGGGGCACCCTATTTTCCTGTGATTTCCAGAGTTCAAGTTTATTTTTCAATCTGATAGTAACAGTAGAAGACTATTAAAAAACACCACACTGGCCTGAGCGGCTCCGGAGTCTAAAATAAACATGCCAAGCCCTATTTGTGATGGAGTAAAAATAGCTTGTTTCTCATCCCTTCCCAGGACCTCTGCTTCGTACACAAAAGCTTCACAGGTTAACTATAAAAATACCAGGCGTGCAAGGAATGTCTTGAATTGAGCTCTGCACTGTTTGGAGGAGTTCAGAAACCCACCTCGGCCCCCGCAGCGAAGGGATGCACCCTCAAAGCTCATCTCCCACCCAGGGCTAAAGGCCAGGTGCTGCCAATTCCCTTTAATAGAAACTACCATCCTTCTAAAAAAAACCCAAAAAACAAAACCAACACAAGAACAACAAGCCTTCACTGGAATTACGTCTTGTGCTCTTTCTTGGCTGGATATTTTTTAAATGACACATATTACAAAGAGCTTTAACTATAAAATCTAGCACAAGGCTGTGCTGCAGCCGGGATGGGCTCCCCGGGAAGCGGAGCGAGCACAATCAGCGTCTGCATCAAAAGGAGAAGAGAGACTGCGGCCGGTCTGGCTCACCATAAGAAACATCACTTCAGAGCAAGTTCTGCTAAATTAACTTTTTTCCAGGGCCTAAATGTATCTCACCTCGCACCTGCGATGCTCAGGCCTGAAGAGAACAGAAAAAAAAGACCTAGGAGAGCAGCACCACAGGAAAGCCATCACAACACTGAGTTTAATCATGACATCATTTCTAATGACAGACCAGCTGGACCCACAACACCAACCTATTTATGACTCGGGCCTTAAAAAGGACCAGAGGAGAATCTGCAACGCATCTGAACCCTGCTGGTATTTATACATGCACTAAAAGGCACCCCAGGCAAAACGCCAGGCGTAGGTGTCCCCAGCCCCGCGGGCAAAGCCCGAGGAGCCACTGGCCCCAGGAGCCTTCCCAGAAATGGCCAGCAGCCGGTCCAGGAGGGACGGGAAGGTCCCCGGCTGCCGGCACATCTCCCTACAAGGCAGTCCTGATGGCGGCACATGCAGCCGTCCATCTGCTGCCGCGCTCTCCCGCCTCGCCGCAGCCCGAGAGCGCACACCAGGCTTTAACCGCCCCAGACAACACGGGGAGGCACCGGTTTTGTGGCACCCCCCGAGACCACCTCTGCCAGCATACCCACCTACAAACACCGCGCTCCAGCACCGGCTCCGCTTTCGCCATTGCAATTTATCTCCAGAAACCCGGGCTTAAATTGAGGTGGCATAAATTAAGCAGCAATATGGGGCTTTGGGTGAGACGCAGCGACATCTCAGAAGAGCTCTTAGCACAGCCATACTCATTTTAAGTGACAGGGACAAGAAAAACAAATTTGCTTGCTAAATACACATTCAGTTTAGCTGGTCACATTGAAAAGCTCAACATTTGTATTTTATATTATGTTCTTAAACATTCAAGGCCAGCATTTAGTGAGATCTGTTACCTGGGTCTCTAAAGTTTCCCCTACCTGATTAAAGCACATCTTGAGTCGAAGGCTTTCAAGAGATGGGAAAGCCATAGCCTCCCCCCAGCTATTTCTTCCAATTATTAAGCACACTAGCAAATAATCAAGAAAAAAGTTCACCTTTTTCCAGGTTTTAATTTGTCTGGCTTCCCCCTCCTCTTGTTATACACAGACTTTCATCATTTATGGTCAAAACAGTTTCAGAGAACAAGGAGAGTGATCTGGCACTTTCCAGCTTTCTTGTCCCACCTGCCTATACTCTACCACTGAAGAGTCACCTCACCAGATGCTTCAAGGTAAAAATCACAGCTTGTCTTATTTATATTAATATTTGGTGTTAGCTGTTACATAAATACTGCTGCTCTTAAAGGAAGCTTCTCTCAAGTCCTCTGCTCTCCTCACCTGCCATCGCTTCCCATTCTTTTAGCTTATTCTGAAAGGGCAGGACTCCTGGAAATAAATTTTCTTCTTATCTGGTAGGCACTGGTATAACAGCCCAGCCACCAAACAAGCACCAAATAACTGTGACGCACCAATAACCTCACCCTGTATGCACAACCCAGGATTTCAGCTCATACGTCCACCCCCCCAGTGCATGCATTACAGCAATACTCCCCTCCCCGAGCAAGGCGATGCAGTGCATCACGCTTCCTTCCTACTCCGGTGGCACTTTTCCTCCTATTCAATGGCCCACAAAGATCTCAAGAGATCACGCAACATGGGACCCACGGGCAGCACGCATTCTCCCACGGTGGCAAAGACTTGGAAACACAACACTTTGTAGAGAAAGGAGTGAGTGGACCTTCTCCCTGACTCATCCTCCCGGGCAGATGTGCCCTGGCCTGCGTGAAGCCCCACAGCAGCATCACAGCCAGCTTCACGGTCATTTTAAGCTGGTGTTACTTCCAGAGGAAGCATTTCCAGCCCCCCATCCCACCCCTCTCTCCCTTTTGTGCTGGTACAAGCGTTACAGCCGCACAGAAAAGTGGACGGGGGAACTGAGAGACACTGAAGAAACCCAGCAAGAGACAAACAAGAGGCCAGTTTCCATCTGGCTCAGCTTCCTGGCTGATGCAGAGTCTGCAAGACCACTTCTCTGTTCCCTTGCACCAGCACAAGTGAAAGGCAGGACCCCTTCTGCCAGCAGCACCAGCTCAAACCAACCGAGAAGCTGAGCGCGCCAGGTTTGGGCCCTGTAAAAAACTGTGCCGTGCAAGAGCAGTGCACAAAGTCGCTAAGGAAAACCCAACAGTTCCAAAAGATAAAGGGAAAAAGAAATTAAACTGGTTTCAGCTGGACATCTCCCATTCATTTCCCATTATTGTCCTAACCAGCATCCAAGCAGCACGTACTGACAGCGAGGGCCACCTCCCACAGTCAGCTGCATCCTGGTAGCATGCAACACAATTCCCTTACAGCAGAAGTCTCCGACTGGATCTATTCCACATTAATAGTCTGCTCGAGCAGTTCTGGGCAAACTGCAGCAAGCAGGCGAGTGACCTGACGCAGGTTTCTTTTCAGCTACTAAGCCACTTTAAAAGACATCTAAAAATACATTAAATGCTTTCCTCATGTGACTTTTCTATGCAAGGGACTGCTCTAAAGCCTGCCAACAGCAAATGGAACAAGATGCTGCTGCAAGACCTCTTTCCTGCACGAATGGCCTCCGCATTGTCAACTTGTTTGAGTCCAGGAGACCAGCCTAAGATAAAAACCTGGAGGAATATGCAGTCTGCTTGGCAGCATCAGCTACTGATGTAGCACCGTTTTCCCCAAAGGGCTGCGCTGCCATTCAGGATCACCACCCAGATGGGGAGCAGCAATATTTTGCCTTGTTTCTGCTCCAGAAGGATCTTTAACTAGTTACACCCAGAACAGTTCAAATGTATACTCCTCCTAACCAAGCCTAAAGAAGAAAAATAACTTCCCAGCTCTGCTGACACAGGTAATTCCTCTCCATTTAGGAGAGGCGAGGTAAACAGGACAACTGTTTGCCTTTAAAAGTGCTTTGCAAGTCAGCTCAGCCAGCTATCACAAAGCCCTAGCAGGAGGACACTGGCCACTTCAATTACTCCAGCTGATCCTCAAGCACATCTCCTTAGAGTAGATTTACGTCACCAAGTTTCCCACCAAGACTCTTCCTCCACTCCCAGCGGGGAGCAGACAGCTTTTGTGCTGTTGAGATGCGGACCCGTGTGCTTACAAGCTTCTGTACGTGCCTGGGTCTGCTCTGACCCAGAGCAGACGCTGACTTGCTAGGAAATTAAAGGTGTCTGCTCCTGGATCAGTTCAGGCTGCAGAGCCGAGCCATCTCCTTCTCCTGATACTGAGGGAGGCTCTTCCTCGCTGCAAACCAGACACCTAGCCGTGTGCCCAGGCGGCTCCCAGCTTCAGCTGACCTTTTCCAGTTGGCACAGCCCGAGACTGCTGGTCCCAAACAGGGCTTAGAGTCAGCTGTGCAGAATTCCCTGAGAATCATCATCTTAAGTCACTGCTTAAAGAACCCCACCCCTAAACACTTGCATCGGGAGGCAGCTTAACCAGCCTGAATTCCCATATATGACCAGAAAATAGGACTTTAGCATGTCACGCACTCTTCCCCGGGCTCTCAGCTGGAGTGACCAAGCCACACACTACACCAGTCCAAAAGACTCACAAGGAAGAGCTCTGCACCCAGCCTTGCTCTCCGTGATCTCCCTCATGCTGGTGGTGGACTGCTTTTCCAGCAGGATCTGAGCTGACCAACCCATCACAAAACGCAGGTATGTGCAGCCGAGGCAGAAAGGGCAGAACTGCCCCTATTGATGTTGATTTCATCTTAACTTGAGGAAAAATCAAATCCTGAATCTCACTGCCTCGTCTGTTCTCTGCTTTTCTTTATGGAGCAGGGGAGACGCTGCCTCAAATGATCTCCTGAAGCATCATATCAAGGTTTTCAACCAGCATATGAACAGACTATAAGAAATCCATAAAAGGTGCAAAAAGACTTACCTGAAGTCAGCAGGATTAAGTTCGCTATACAAAGTTATGCACCTCCAGGGGAAGCTTTAAGAGCCTGCAATTCAGGGAAGAGAAAAGGGCTGGAGGCTGCCGAGCTGGATCACGCCAGAGCAAAGCACACAGCACCAGGATGCAGCACGGAGGTCTGCAGGAAACAGCTTCTTCCTGTGACGGCAGGACAGTACCACGACCCCTCTCCCCCGGGACGCCCACGGGCCAGGCACGGCCGACTGCCAAACCGGGCTGAGCTCGCTGAGCCACATCCAGTTTGCAGATCAAAAGTCACCGAGGCGCCAGCGAGCGATGCACAGCCCTACCTGTCCCAGCAGGTCCTGGCTCCAACCCGCCACAGCCGCTGCTGGGGCAGGGGGAAGGCAGGGGCGGAGGCGAGCAGCAGCCGCACCGTTTGCACTTGACCCAACGCCTGGGACGTTTCAGGCTTTGACGCAGCAGCACAGCACCAGCGCGGCGGGGAGAAGGAAGAGGAGGGTCAGGATTCCAGGAATAAGGGGTGTGCGGCACTATGGTACCAGCGCTGGGACACTGGTTTGAGGGGAAGGTGGTGACTGAACCACATCACAGGTTTGGAGTACTGCTTCTAGACTCCAGGAGCTTGTCCACCTCTGATCGAGGCTTTTAAGCAAACCTTTTCACGCCTGAATTAGCCATGGTAATCACGGAGTACTTCACTCTGCCACGTTCAGCAGACAGAATCACATACAACTTTTATCCCGGCTTATCACCACTACCACACAGGGGAACACCGCTGCCTTCTCAATGCTTTAAGTCCACAATATACAATTTTACACCTTTGCCAGTAGCAAATGAAGACCTTTTTCACATTAGCTTCGATTACAAAGTTTTCATGAGGCTATAAAGCCCTATACTTATACTTTTCTTACAAACAGTTTACTACCAAGGGTTCCTGGGGTCTTGCATGCAGTGCCATTACAACATGTTGCTTTAGCTTCCTCTGTATGTTTCTGAAGGAGATTTGTATTTATTCTCAGCAATTGTTATTCTCAGGAGATCAAACTTCTTACCTCCCTAAAGGCTGACCCTTAACATTCAAACAAAATTTTATTCTAAGATGTGATAAAGTGTTTCCTGAAAGAGCAACCAGCACAAGGCTGCTGGCATATGGATAAACATAAAGCACCGGCTTCACAACCACCACTGGAAGGACAAAATTCCCCCCGCAGAGGACACGAAGTTTCACACTTTGGCCAAACAGCTCACTCCAGGGGAACTGAATTGATACCGTGCAAATACGTGCAGCACCATGGCACAGACCTTTATGTTAGATTACATGAGATCGTTAGTCCAAATCACTTCTGTATGACTGCCACCAACAAAAAACATTAGTGCCCAGCCTGAAAAACACCTGATCTGACCTGGACAGTAATTAAAATAATGTTTACTGCCCTATTCCTGATGCTTTATTCCACCCAGGATGGACAGATCTGCATTGTGACCACACTCCAAAACAGGCAGGACCACTTACACACCCCATACAACAGCTATTCTGTGCACAAACACCACATGGCAGAAGCTTTAAATTAACTCAATGTGAGAACTAATGAAGTCAATGATACAAGTTGTTTGCGCCTATTAAGTTCAGTTGTTGCCACTACTACTGAAATTATACTTTCCAACATGTCTTAAAGCATGTGCTACTGTACAGCGTGCAGCAGAAAGGAAAGATGCTGAGGATTTTTGGGAGCAGATAGGCAAGGGGTTTTTGAATTTTGGGAAAAATACTAGAGGAATATTCTCCCTTTGAACGGGCGCAGTCCCACCCTCGTCTGCAGCCAGTCTTCACCCTGCGCCTATAGAGGTGGAAGTCTAGTTTTTAGAGAAAGAGAGACACGGCTACACTGATTCTGTGTCTCTTCCCGATAGGATCTTGCAAAGTTTAATTCAGAGAGGGTTTTAGAATAATCACCTTTTATTCTCTAATGCAGGCCCCAGGCACTATCATAAAAATTCCACTAGAAGTATTTCCTTTGGGGTGGGAAAGCACCATGCATGGTCTGTCATGCAGGAATCAGCTCCTACAGCACAGAGAGCTCACGCTCCACAGAGGTCAAGACCTAACTGGAAAGTCTAAGGGACACGAACAGGGAATCATCGCAGCCTCAAATATTCATATCATTGCAATCCCAATGCCAAAGTCATCATGCCAGATTTTCCACTGGCATCAAACTCTATTTGCAGATGACTGCAAGACCATTTTATTAGAAGAACTTTGGGAAAAGCAAAGTACTCACCCTCAGAGAAAGCAGATCGAAAGAGAAGGTCTTTGCCTTGGAGGAAAAAGAGAGCCCCAAAGCGTTCAGTATCAGCACACACTCATCTTTTTCTGCCTCCTGGCTCAAAATGCCTCTCACTACCCACCTGGAAGCCCACACCTGCGTAAGGCCTTGCTGTAGGAATCCCAAGAGCCACAACACAAAGATAACAAAAGATCTCACCTTACATTTCTACACATTATTTCAGCAATATTTAGAGAAGGCCTGATGAAACTTTTCCCTGCTGTAGAGGAAACTCTCAGCTAGAGACCGGTACTGAAGGGTTGCTTAAGAGACGAAGTTTACGGGAGAGGCACAGAAGCCATACTGGAAAAACTCAGCAACTATTTCCATTCTGGTTAAAGCAGTATTTGAACAGCATCCTGGACTGCCGAATAACCGAGCACTAGAGACAGGGATTGTTTTTATCGACCACTCTCAGTCCCTCTCCCCTGTAGTCAAAAAGTCCCAAAGAAGCCACACACACGAGGAAATCCTTTTGGGGCCTCACGAGAGCTCTGGGAAGAGATGCGCTTCCCCAAGAGCCTGGAAGAGTCCATTTGGGGGCTGACCTTGCACAAGAAAGGGGGAAGAAGCCTACGTGACAAGAAGCAAGCAGTGCCACCCCAGCAAGGGACCAACAGCATAGACAGCCCCCACGTCGCGATCTGAAGTTTTGACAGTGGCAGGAGGCTTTCACATCACCTGTCGTAATTCATCGCTCAAGTGGAAAACTGCTGGTTCAAACTATCGCCCAGCCTCTCCTTACTCAAGCTCATCCAAGATCAATCCCTAGCCCTTGGGACTGATATAAAATGATCAGTATCTGCTACTGGAAAATCTCATCAAAATTACTGAATGCTAATCCCCACCCTTAAGGAACACACTTCACAGAAGATTAAGCTTTCTGAAGTCTAAATGTACAATCTAGTTCAAAAAAAGACAAGACCCAGTGTGAATTCATTGCCTATATGTATTCAGCACTCGCGTGACCAGTAACTATGCTAGAGTAAACTGAAACCTCTCCCGTAATCGCTTTTTCAGCCCCTGAGGAGGGAGGGGAGGAATGCCGCTCGTCAGGTCCTTACCAAGGAGTATTTGCAACATCAAGTATTGCAGGAAGAGGCTTCCAAGGCAATTTGTTGGAAAGCTCCGAGAAGCCAGGATCCAAAATATTTCTGAAGCTGCCCATGTAACCATTTATGAATTGAGCCCTTCTCAGAAAGCACCATAGAAAATACACACCATACCCTTATTCAGGGTTGCAGTGATGGCAAATACCATAGCTGAGCACTGCGGTGAGACCACCACAGAAGAAAGGAGAACTCGTCAGCGGAAACGTTAATTCAAGTATATCTTTACAGGCCAGATGAGGCTAGGAGCCTATTTTTCTAAAGAAAAACCCAAAACAAAGCTGAACACTGTCCACCTGTGGGGCTGGGACAAGTTCTAATGTTGTTTTAAGCCCCACCCTCTGCATGTGAAGGTCTGCCAGAGATAATGTACTTCAAATCCCACCAAGAATTACTCTCCAGACCTAGAGGATACCTGCAGGACAATGACACCAGGGGGACAACTCAACCCTGAAGAAGAAAATATCCGTTACGGCTAAGAGCACCATCCCAAGGGAGAGCTCTGCTGATACAATGGCTCCCTGCCTCCGAGGATGGTCCGACTCCCCTCCTGACCGCTTTGCTAAACCAGTGGAGAAAGGGTCGAGCTGAAAAAAAGAACAATTTTATGCCAAGTTAGTAGGATCAGTTCATCAGCTCAGCACCACAGCTGGCACGTGGGAGGAGGCAAGAGGGCACAGCTGAAAGCAGGGAAAGAGAAGGGCCCTTTTAAGAGCACCAAGCCATGAGGCTGGCTGAGGCAACCGCTTGTCCTGAGCTAACCCACCGCTCTCCAGCACAGGGACCATGCCCACCTCTCCCTCCTCCTCCATGCTGGGCCTCAATTCCTCTCCACCCGCACTGCCAGGGTGCTGACAAGCTCCTTCTGGCTGGGGCATTTACAAGCTCCTTCCATGGACAATTCAGGTTACTAATTTGCAGAAAGCTAATCCAGGAACACAAAAAAACGATCAGCTCAGCAAGATGACCACAAACACCACAACTGCGTGTCTGGAGGCCGGACCTCTCCCCTCTGAAGGCAGCGAGCCTTACACCAGCTCAGCCATCCCATACAGCTTCACCCTCCGCTGCTCACGGTGCCTCACCCCGGGGACAACCGCGGTGGCATCGGGGCTGACGTGGCCCGGCAGTGACACAGCTCAGGGAGCTGCCCAGCAGAACACCATCTGTGTTAAGGTTTGGGGGGCTGTTGTGAGCTCTCCGCAGAGAGACATAAGCAAGGGCCACAGTAAGGAGCCGTGGGAGCACGTGGTAGCCCAGTGGCCCCCTCCAGCTCTCGGGTCCCAGCACACTGCCCAGGGATGGGACCCCGGACACTGAAGAACCACAAGGCCGAACTGCTGCCATCAGCAGAGATTCCGGGGAATTTCCTAGCATGCATCAAGCCTGGCTCCCAGAAACCAGCACTGCCGGGCAGAGGTGACCTTGAGCAGAACACGGGTGCATTCCTAGGGTGTCTTACATCGCTTGCACCCCAGCTAATAACTCAGGCAGAAGCTACCATCAGGCAAGAAGCTGCAGCTTTAATTCAGGCCGTGGTTTCAACACACATCTGCCCATCTGAGCAGGTCACCGCCGACAGAAGAGGGAGGCTTCCATTGCCTCCCCACACCTCGAACAAAGCCATGCCGCTCACCTTGCCCTGTCACCTCCTCATCAGACGCCCAGAACAGCTCACAAACCAGGCGCAAGAGCCAGGGAGCTTTCTGCTGGTCCCCAGGCGATCAGCTCACCGGCCCAGCAGGCACCCACGAGGGCAAGGGAACGGGCCTGCGTGGCCAGGGGACTTGGACCATCTCCTTTGGACAGCACTGCACCAGCAGATCAGCTCAGATGGTCGTGAAAAATGCAACGACAAAAGAAAGTGGTAACATTAAATATATACAACCACCTTTTCCACTGGCAAGCTAAAATTTTAGAAAAGCTAAACCAGAGACAGCTTAAGCCAACAGATAAGTGCAGGGAGATACACAGATAGAAAAAGGCACTAGACTAGGAAGTGCACCTACCTAGCATATTCACGCAAGTTAATATATTAACTTTCCGTCCAGCAGCACCTTAGTAGTTTGCTCAAACTTATTCAATCTCACAGAACAAGCCCTAAAAGCACAGGTTCTTCAGGTTGATCTTTTATTTTTCACAGCTTAAACATGGTCACAGTCCTCTGCAAATCGGGTTTAAGGTACAGAGCTCTCCAGACTGCACAAACATCCTAAGAACAAACATTTTCAGCATACCAAGAGCTCAGATACACTAGGTCAATCCAACTGTGTTTATTTGTGTTTCGCCCAAATCACCGCCAAAGTACTAAGAGCTCAAGGAGCAACAGCCTCCCACTGATTCAGCAAGAGACCAGAAGTAATTGGTAGACAGTCTACAAGCATCACAAGAATGCCAGACACATTTATTTACATGACCCCTGTTTGCCCAAGGAGAATTCAGAGTTTGCATTTTCTTCGTTCAAATTAATCATTACTAGAATTAAATCCTCTGTACTATTCCTCAGCTAACGGGAGGAAAGGCACAAACCATCCAAAATCATGCCCGTAACGAAACTTTTAAGATAGCTGTCATTGCCGAAACGAGAGAGACAGTTTTACTGCCATCAGCTGGAGTTCCTCGCCAGGCTGGCACAGCATCCTGGTATCTCTCCAGGACAATCTCTCTCATTATCTCTCCAAGGGACATGGAAAAGGCAAGGAGACACCGTTCCTGCTGTTGAGCAACACCACTTCTGCCAGGGCATCACACCTTCTCTGCTAGGCTGACAACACGCCACGTCTCACACCTGCGCTGCAGACACTAAAGCATGAAAATTTCCACAGGACCTGGCTTCTGCAACCGCACGGCCCTCTTCTCCGTCAGACCCGAGTGGGACCGCTGGTCTTTAGTGTAAAGCACCTCCTAGGCCTGTCAGCTGGCACGCTCGCACAAGCCAGGACACAGGAGCGCTCCCTCCGACGTTCCCCTCTCGCTGCTGGAGTACAGCTCTGCCAACAAGAGACACGCGAGAATTCCTCCAGACCAGCCGTCCGTGGAAGGTAAGTTACGGTCAGAGCTTTGAGCCAATTCTAACCACACACTTTACCACTGAAGATGGCGAGAGGTCTCACTCTACCTGTCACGCATCCTCCTTCATTCCTGGTACCAGCCGAGCCCAGCACACCAGGCAGCGAGAGACGAGAAGAGTAAGAAGTGGATAAGCAGTGCTTGAGCTAGCAACGAGTACCAGCCATTTCTAAAAGCAGAGAAGTGCTCGGGGTTAACAAATCCCATACAAAACCTACCAGTACACAGCGAGGCGCAGAACACCTTTACTGCTATCAGCCCCACAGCTTTTACCAATTCTCCAGGCCTAGTATCAGTAATTAAGCAGAATTTACTACTCAGTTTACACATTGCTGAAAAAAAGGGGTATTTCTAAGCTAGCACGTGCTGTCAACAACATCATCTAGTTATTGAAGAATTTGTGCCAGCTCCCAAAGAAGTGAGCGCAAACTCCGGCAGCAAGAAGACGGCACGACCTGGAATCAGCCAGGCTTTGCTGATTACTCCTCTGAGTAAACAGTGGTGTTCCCAGCACTTCAGCTTGCTCTCAAGCTTCTCCCGTTGGCATACTACCCTATATTTAGGATAGAAGAGCGCAATGACAAGCATTGGGAAGAATGAATAAGTGGTTTAGGATGCTCGGAATAGCGGCAGAGACTGTGTGAAGAAACCTATGCTGAATTAGAAACTCTTAAAGTAAGGAAAGGAATCTGTAAAGCTAAAGCTGGGAAGAGACAGCACTCCATATATAAAGTTAAATAACGAATTTTGTTAAGGACAGTATTCTCAAGGCAAGAGACACTAGCAACCCATCCTGTAACAGCAGCAGGCAGTGGAAAAAAGCCCCTGCCTGGAGGGGCTGAGAGAAGATAAGTGAATACTTGGTCTTTTTATACAAAAAGAGGATTTTAGTCTCATTTTGGACAGGTGAGCGATGTCAGTGCCATTTTCCCCAGCCTACGAGCCCAAAGCTCCAGGACCAAGGGAGACACAGGAGCTCAGGGAGTGACTGCAAACCCTGCTGCCCAGCTCCCCCGTCCCCCTGCCCGCACCCTCCCACCCCCGCGCAGCAGAGACCAGGTTAAGCTGTAAAGGCACACACGGGGAGTTCGTGCCTGCAAACCTGTGGCAAAACTTGCTAAATTCATACCCACTGACTTGACGGGCGCTGGAGACTCGGGCGAGCCGCTCCACAGCCTGCTGCTTCTGAGGAGCCAAGGAGGCCAGATGGAATATTGTGCGTTTACGCCTTTTTGTGCGGCAGAACTATTTACTTGCACTTAGTCACCTGCACCGCTGACTACAGATAAAAGTTTGACTGTGGGTCTGTAACGCCCGGAACAGCCTCTGCTGTTGGTCGCGCTCGCAGCGCCGAGACCCAGCTCGGCCCTCGGAGCCCCGCAGAGCCCCCTGCGAGGTCGGCCTGTCCCGAAGTGGGGCCGAGGGGCTGCCCTGCCACCCCCGCCTGGGGCTGCGAGGGGAGAGCGACGCCCAACTCCGCCGCGTACCTGGAAATGCACCTGCGCTCCCACGGAGCCACGCCGGTCCCGGGGAGAGCCGCACACCCCGCCGGGCCGAGCCCGGGAAGCCCTCACGGGCTCCAGCACACGCAGCCAGGGACCGGCTGCCGCCACCTCCAGCACCTGGGCCGCTCCCACGGCCCCCGCCGGCGGCTGCAGCGAAGCCCCACGCCTCACCCCGTCCCGCCGCTCGGTGCCCCGGGCCGGGCCCGCTCCGCCTCCCGCCCGCCGGCAGGGCCGGCCCCGCCGGGCACCCCTGGGCGCGGCGCCCACCCAGGCCCCGGACGGCCCCAACCGACGGCCGGGCAGAGGG
>VZTQ01004261.1:574023-685871 GCA_013400755.1 Pelecanoides urinatrix | reverse complement strand
CCCACACCTCCCTCCGGCCACGCCCCCGTGCCCTTTGCCCCGCCCCCAGCTCCGCAGGCCCCGCCCCGCGCCCCACGTGCGGCCCCGCCGCGGGGTGACCCCGGCCCCGCCTGGCTCCGGGCCCGCGGGCAAATATTTGCTTGGGGCCGGCCCCGCGCTCCAGCAGCCCGGGGACGCGGGGCCGCCGCCATGCAGCCCGTGCTGGGGGTCCTGCTCGCCCTGGCCGCGGCCCTCGGCTCAGGTAGGGCCCCGGGCTGGGCCACCGTGGGGCTGCCGTGGGGCTGCCGTGGGGCTGGAGGGCGTGGGGCACCGCGGGGCCCGGACAGGCCTAGGGGCCAGGCCAGGAGCCAGCGGGCCACTGCCCTGTCCCGCGGCAGAGGGGGGCAGCAGGAACTAGGGGGCTGCCGCGGGTGCTGAGCACCCTGTAGGGCAGGGACCCCCTGCTCCGTGGGACGTGGATCCCGTGCTCCGTGGGGCAGGGACCCCCTGCTCCGTGGGGCAGGGAGCCCATGCGCCTTGGGACAGAGATCCCACGCTCTGTGGGGCAGCGCCCCCCTGCTCCGTGGGGCAGGGATCCCACGCTCCGTGGGGCCCGGGTGTCCCCGCTGTGCCCCCACAGGCACGCTGAGCTCCTGCCGCACTCCCCAGGCCACCGCTCGCCCCTCAATGACTTCCAGCGCCTGCGAGCCACCGAGCTGCTGGCAGTGCCCGCGGACCCGCCGCCGCCACTGCCGGAGCGGGGCTCCGCAGAGCAGTGTGCCCGGCGCTGTGCCGCCAGCCTGGCTTGCCGGTGAGCGGGCCGTGGGGTGGGTGGAAGTGCAGGGGGCCACGACACCGGGGTCACTCTGTGAGCTTGGATGCTGGGTGCCCATGCGTGTGCCCCCGGGTCCCACGGGCCCTGGCCCCGCAGGGTGCCATGCCAGGCTCCCGCTGTGCCTCCCAGGGCTTTCCACCACGACCGGCAGAGCCACCTGTGCCAACTGCTGCCCTGGACCCAGCACTCACCCCACATCCAGCTGCAGAAAAACATCCACTACGACCTGTACCAGAAGAAAGGTGGGCTGGTGCCACGGGTGGGCATGGGGACACCACAGACTGGGCACAGGCCACCCGGCGCAGGGCTCCCCACTGCCCGTGTGCCCCAGCCCGGCCCTGGGGCTCTGACGCAGTCCCTGGGTCTGGGCAGACTACCTGCGGGACTGCATTGTGGCCGATGGCACCAGCTACCGCGGCACACGGGCCACGACAGAGAAGGGTCTGCGCTGCCAGCACTGGCAAGCCACGACACCCCACGACCACAGGTGCCTCCGTGTCCCCGACTGCCCCGTGGCACCCGCTGGTGGCCCTGGGCAGTGTGGGGCAATGGGGAACGGGCTGGGGATAGTGTGGGGGCAATGGGGACAGCACAGGGGCAATGGGGACAACGCAGGGGCAACGGCACCGACCGGGGGTGGCGCAGCGTTGTGGCTGTGCCGGCCCTGGGGTGAGGGGTTCCCGGCAGCACTCCTACCTGCCCCGCTGCCAGCAGGTTCCTGCCGTCCCCCAGCAATGGGCTGGAGGAGAATTACTGCCGAAACCCCGACCAGGATAAGCGAGGCCCATGGTGTTACACCGTCGACCCCAACGTCCGTCACCAGAGCTGCGGCATCAAGAAGTGCGAGGACGGTGAGTGCGGCAGCCCGGGGGTGCCCCGTGCTGTGTCCCCACCCCCCCACTGAGCCCCTCCGGCTGTTGGCAGCCGTCTGCATGACCTGCAACGGGGAGGAGTACCGCGGCACCGTGGACCGCACCGAATCGGGGACGGAGTGCCAGCGCTGGGACTTGCAGCACCCACACAAGCACCCCTACCACCCTCACAAGTACCGGCCCCCAGCCCCTGGCAGCGTGCGGCTGCCCCGGCCATGCCAGGTGCCGGGGTGGTGGTGCCACCCTCAACCGCTGCTCCCTGTCTCTGGCCCAGGTACCCCGACAAGGGGCTGGACGACAACTACTGCCGCAACCCCGACAGCTCCGAGCGGCCCTGGTGCTACACCACCCACCCCGGGCGGGAGCGCGAGTACTGCCGCATCCGCCTCTGCAGTGAGTCCCCACCGGTGTTGCCATGCAGCTGGGACCGGGGGGCCCGGGTGTCCCCCTAACCCTGCCACTCTGCCCCTCTCTGGCCACACAAGCAGAGAAACGCCCGCGGTCTCTCAACGTCACCACCGGCTGCTTCAGAGGCAAGGGCGAAGGCTACCGGGGCCGAGTGAACGTCACCGTCTCGGGGATCCCCTGCCAGCGCTGGGACGCCCAGACGCCCCACCAGCACCACTTTGTGCCCGAGAAGTACCCGTGCAAGTAAGGGGGTGAGGGGGATGCGCCCGGGGAGGGCGGCAGTGGGCAGCACCCATGGGTGTGAGCCTGGGGTGGGGGGGGCACTCACGCGGCCCCTCCGCCAGGGACCTGCAGGAGAACTACTGCCGCAACCCCGACGGCTCGGAGGCACCGTGGTGCTTCACCGCCCGCCCCACCATCCGCATCGCCTTCTGCTTCCACATCCGCCGCTGCCCTGACGAGCTGGGCGCCCAAGGTGAGCCGCCCCCGGGCACCCGCCCCCGGGGTGCCTGCCGGGGGTGCCAGCCCTCCCTGCCTGTCCCCAGAGTGCTACCACGGCCACGGCGAGCGCTACCGCGGCCACGTCAGCAAGACGCGCAAGGGCATCACCTGCCAGCCGTGGGCTGCCCAGGCGCCCCACGTGCCCCAGTGAGTGTGCGAGGGAGCGTGCTGGGGGCGGCGCGTGGAGACGGAGATGGAGGTGGGGATGGTGACGGTGATGGTGACTTTCTCCTGGCAGGATCTCGCCCGTCACCCACCCTGAGGCACATCTGGAGGAGAACTACTGCCGCAACCCCGATAACGACAGCCATGGCCCCTGGTGCTACACCATGGACCCCCGCACCCCCTTCGACTACTGTGCAATCAAGCCCTGCGGTGAGCCCCTACCCACACCCCTGCAGAGCTAGGGGGGTCCCCAGCCACCCCCAGGGTGGATTTGGTCCCCCCGGGGTGGCTGGGTCCCACTCCAACACCACCCTCTGCTTTCTCTCCGCAGCTGGCAGCATGGTGCCTTCCGTCCTGGAGAACGCAGGTGGGGGCCCACGGGTGCCGGATGGGTGCCGTGGGGTGGGTGCCAGCAGCACAGCCCCAGGTGATGCCCACTCTGCCTGCAGACGCGGTGACGTTTGAGCAGTGCGGCCGGCGGGACGAAAGGCTGCAGCGGAAAGGGCGCATCGTCGGCGGCCAGCCCGGCAACTCGCCCTGGACCGTCAGCATCCGCAACCGGTGAGCGGGTCCCCCACCTGCACTGCCGTGCGGCCACCGTCCCCCCCGGGAGCTCACCCCCCGGTCTCTGCAGGGCCGGTGTGCACTTCTGCGGGGGGTCCCTGGTGAAGGAGCAGTGGGTGATCAGCACACGCCAGTGCTTCTCCTCCTGGTAAGGCCGGGGCCAGGGCGCGGAGTGCCGGGGGCCCCCAGCACCCTCACGTCCCCATCCCACAGCGATGCTGACCTGGCGGGCTACGAGGTGCAGTTGGGGACGCTCTTCAAGGACCCCGGCCCTGGGGACCCCGACCAGCAGACCATCCCCATCGCGCGGATCGCCTGTGGCCCCTCTGAGTCCCAGCTGGTGATGCTGAAGCTGGCGAGGTGAGCAGCCGTGCCCCGACCCCTGCCGCGCCCCGCTGCTGGCCGGGCTGGCACTACATCCCACCCCCCCTCTTGCCGCAGGCCGGCAACTCTGAACGGGCGCGTGGCCCTGATCTGCCTGCCGCCCGAGCGCTACGTCGTGCCCGCGGGCACTGTCTGCGAGATCGCCGGCTGGGGGGAAACCAGAGGTACCCAGGCCAGGGCGTCCCTGCGACGGTATCCCCTGCCCGACACATCCCTGCCCATGCCATTCTCCTCCAATGGCATCCCCCTGCCCACAGCATCCCCATGTCCATGGCATCCCCCTGCCCACGGCATCCCTGCGTCCCTGGCGTCCCCCTGCTCCCAGCATCCCCCTTCCCTGGCATCCCCCTTCCCTGGCATTCTCCTGCCCATGGCGTCCCCCTGCCCATGCCATTCCCCAGCAGCAGCATTCTCCTGCCCATAACATCCCCTGCCCACGATATCCCCTGCCCACAGTACCGCCCAGGGGGGCACTCCCCCTGCAAAGGCTTCACCTTGCATGCTGTGTGCCCCCACCCACGGCATCCACCCACCCATGGCACCCCCTGCCATGGCATCCCCCTGCCTGTGCCATCCCCCCTGCCACGGCATCCCCCATCCGTGCATCCCCTGCCCGCTGCCCCGTGTGCTCGCTGCCCGCAGGCACAGCAGACGGCAGCGTGCTGAACGTGGCACGGCTGCCCGTGCTGGCCCACGGCGAGTGCAACGCGGCGCTGCGCGGGCGCCTGAAGGAGAGCGAGCTGTGCACCGCCCCGCTGCGTGCTGGCGTGGGGGCCTGTGAGGTGAGCCGGGCCGGGGATCGCTGCCTCGGGGGGCCCGTGGGTGCCGGCACCGTGATGACGCCGCTCTCCGGGTGCCACAGGGAGATTACGGGGGGCCACTGGCCTGCCTCACCGCCGACTGCTGGGTGCTGGAGGGGGTGATCACCCCCTCCCGTGTCTGCGCCCGCACCGACCAGCCCGCCCTCTTCATCCGCGTCTCCCTCTACGTCGACTGGATCCACAAGGTGATGAAGATGGGCTGAGCCGGCTCAGCCCCAGCCTGGCACAGCCACCAACACGCAATAAAGGCCCGGCCGTGGCCGTAGGCACTGCACAGACTCTCGCATGTTTATTTAGTGCCAAACCCCAACCCACGTCCCATCCTGCCCCTGGCTACGCTGGCTCCATCCTCCTCTGGTCCTGGTGTGGTCCCCAGGGCCGGTGGTCACCCCGGGGCTGGCACAATCGCAGTGGCACCGCAGGTGCTAGGGGCTGTGTCGGCCCGTCCTGTCCCGCCGGGGCTGGCCCAGGTACCGGAGGAGCCAGCGGACGCAGTTCCCGAAGACGTCGGCCTCCGTCTCCACGCCGGCCAGCGCGTGGCCGCCCTCCGGGTACCAGAGCAGCCTGCGGGGCCGGGTGGGGGATGCTCAGCCAGTGCCCCAGGGCGCCCTCCCCGCTCCCACGCCCCTGCACCCCACTCACCGCGTCGGCACCCCCCTGGCCCGCAGCACCCGGTACAGCTCCAGCGCCTGCGTGGGGCTGACGCGCCGGTCTCGGGCGCCCACACACAGCAGCACCGGCGTCCGCACCTGCGGCACAGCTGGCAGTGGGTGCCTGGCACGCCGTGCCTGGCATCCCGCACTCATCCTGCCCCTGCCTTACCCGGGCCGCCTGGGCGATGGGCGAGCGCAGCAGCATGGTGGCCACCTCCTCAGCACGGGGCACCCGCTCGAAGGAGTAGGGCAGCCCCAGGGCAGCGTAGCGCCTGCGGCATGGAGGTGCTGGTGGGTGCCGTGGGGATGTGGCACGGCACGGCACGGGGTGGGGGGGTGGCACTCACCAGTCAGGGATATCGGAGGTGCCCAGCAGCGCGGCCAGGTTGGAGACGGGGCTGCGCAGGGCGCAGGCTTGGTAGCGCTCGGGCTCACGGGCGAGGAGGTGGAGGGCGATGAAGGCTCCGTGGGAGCCAGCCAGCAGGGCCAGGCGGTGCGGGTCCAGGGGCTCGCTGCGCAGCGCCTGCTCCACCGCCAGCTGCTCCCATGGGGCACCCACCATCAGCACCCACCATCAGCACCCAAATATCTGCACTCCCCCGGCGGCACCCCCTGGCACCCCCCAGCCCAGCGCCCCTCACCTGGGTGTCCATCACATCCTGCTCACCCACGTGGGAGAGCAGGGAGTTGATGCTGGCCTGGCCGAAGCCCAGGGAGCCACGGTAGTTCACTGGGGAGACAGGGGCCATGGGTGCCACGGGTGCCACGTCCCCAGCAGGGCTCGAGGGCCACACGTCCCAGGGCTCCCCGGCACTCACCCAGGAGCACGGCGAAGCCCAGCTGGCACAGTGCGGCCATGCTCGGCCGCCAGCGGGCATCGAAGACGGCGTGGGGTCCACCTGGGGCCGGTGGGGACATCACCCAGGGTGCCACCAGAGCCACTGGAGTGTCCCTGCCATCCCCTCACTCACCGTGGGGGCACACGACGAGGGGGTGCGGCGCTGTGCCATCCGTCGGGCTCAGCAGCAGGGCCTCAAAGGCTTGGGCGCCTGTGCCAGGGAAGGGGTCCCGCTCAGCACCCACCACCCTGGGCACCCGGCACCCTGCCCACCCCCCGCACCCAAGGGCCCCTGGCACCAGGGCAGCACCCAGGTGCGACAGGGGCCCCCGGGCGCTCACCGTGCGCAGTGGGGCTCTGCCCGCTGCAGGGTGGCTGGACTGTCAGGGTCTTCCAGGTGACACCGGGCACCGTTGGGGTGTCCTCCACCGGCACCCAGCGGAGGGGCAGCTCCCGGCCTGCCGGCGGAAGCACCGCCACCACCTGGGGATGGGCACCGGGTGGCACCGGGGGACCTTGGCCCCTGCCGGGGTGTAATCAGCCCCAGTGTGCCCGCGGTCCCAGTGTTCCGGTGCTCTGTGGTGCTGTCCTGTGCTGTGCCATGCTGTGCTGTGCTGTGCCATCTCATGCCGTGCGTGGATGTGCCATGCTGTCCCTGGTCATACTGCTCTGTGCCATGCCGTGCTGTCCTTGGCCGTGCCATGCTGTACCTGGCCCTGGCCTGCTGCGCCATGCCATGCTGCACAGTGCCCGGCCATGCCAAGCTCTGCTGCGCCATGCCACGCTGCCCTGAGCTGTGCCTGGCTGTGCCATGCCATGTCACGCCATGCCGTGCTGTGCCACACCGCGCTTTGCCATATGTATTCGGTTTGCGTGGCAAGGGTTTGGTAGCCGGGGGGCTACGGGGTGGCTGCTGTGAGAAGCTGCTAGAAGCTTCCCCCATGGCCGAGTGCCAGTGCCAGCCGGCTCCAAGACGGACCCGCCGCTGGCCAAGGCTGAGCCCATCAGTGATGGTGGTAGCGCCTCTGGTATAAAGTATTTAAGAAGGAGAAAAAATCCTGCGCAACTGGAGCCGGAGAGAGGAGTGAGAATATGTGAGAGAAACAGCCCTGGAGCCACCAAGGTCCGTGGAGAAGGAGGGGAGGAGGTGCTCCAGGCGTCGGAGCAGGGGTTCCCCTGCAGCCCATGGGGAAGACCATGGCGAGGCAGGCTGTGCCCCTGCAGCCCATGGAGGTCCACGGTGGAGCAGATACCCACCTGCAGCCCAGGGAGGACCCCACGCCGGAGCAGGGGGATGCCCGAAGGAGGCTGTGACCCTGTGGGAAGCCCAGGCTGGAGCAGGCTCCTGGCGGGACTTGTGGCCCCGCGGGGGACCCAGGCTGGAGCAGTCTGTTCCTGAAGGACTGCACCCCGTGGAAGGGACCCACGCTGGAGCAGTTCGTGAAGAACTGCAGCCCCTGGGAAGGACTCACCTTGGAGCAGTTTGTGGAGGACTGTCTCCCGTGGGCAGGACCCCACACTGGAGCAGGGGAAGAGAGTGAGTGGTCCTGCCCCCGAGGAGGAAGGAGCAGCAGCAGATGATGACCCGGCCGCAGCCCCCATACCTGTCCCCCCACACCGCCGGGGAGGAGGGAGAGAATTCAGGAGTGAGGCTGAGCCCAGGAAGAAGGGAGGGGTGGGGGGAAGTTTAGTTTTTATTTCTTATTATCCTACTCTGATTTGATTGGTAATAAATTAAATTAATTTTTCCCCAAGTCAAGTCTGTTTTGCCCGTGATGGAAACTGCTGAGTGATCTCCCTGTCCTTATCTCAACCTACGCACCTTTGGTTCTACCCCTGCCCAGCTGAGGCGGGCAGTGACGGAGCGGCTTTGGTGGGACCTCGGCGTCCAGCCAGGGTCAACCCACCACACCACGCCGTGCGGCACCACGCCACGCTGTGCCTGGTCATGCCGTGCCATGCTGTGCCTGGCTGGCTGCGCATTGCCGTGCCGCGTCACGCTGCGCCGCGCGGTGCCGGGGCTCTGCTCACCAGGCTGGGTGGGCGGTGCGGGGCCGAGCGGGTGGCCGCCAGCAGGTCCCACTGGAGGGTGAGCAGCTCCCAGCACCCTTCGGGCAACCCTGGGGACAGAGAGCATGCCGGTGCTCGCAGATGCTCCCCAGGGCACTGCGGGCGGCCCAGCGCCACACACCTGCCGTCAGGTTGGTGACGGTGGCCCCCTCCGTGTCCACGAGCAGCAGGTCCTGCGAGGGGGCAGAGCATGGGCAGCTGCGTCACCACGGGGTGCAGGGCCCACGTCCCCGTCCCCCATCCCCGTCCCCAGGGCTCACTGTGCGGCTGCGCTGCGGGGTGCCCAGCACGGCTCGCCGGCTGTCGGCCGCCCAGCACCGCAATGGCAGAGTCTCGGCGTAGAGCCCGGCGAAGGCTGTGAGTGCGGCAGAGCGCCGGTGAGACGGGGCCATGGGCACCCAGTAGGGGGGGGTCCCGGCACCCCGGCAGTGCCCAGCCCTGCCCGCCACCCCAGGCTCACCTTCTGTGGGCTCCTGCACCACGTCCAGCACCGTCACCGACTGCCTCGTCTGCCAGGTGAGCTGAGGAGAGCCACTGGTCAGGGACAGGACCCCGCCAGGGAAACTGAGGCAGGGAGATTGAGGGACGAGCCCACCCCCTGTCCTGGCCGGGCATGGCGAGAGGCTGTGACATCCTGGGCCGGGTCCTGTGCCAGCAGCTCAGGGTGGCACAGCCATGTCCGGTGCCCACAGGGCCCCGCTCACCATGCGCAGGTGCAGGCACTGCCGGTGGGGCCCCCCCAGGCCCCCCTCCAGGTAGAGCAGGCGCCGGCCGTCGGGGCTCAGCCGGGGGGAGCAGGCAGCGCTGTGCTCGGCTGACAGCAGCTCTGCGGGTGGCAGGGGTTCAGCACCCCGGGCACTCCCGGGACCCAGGGCACCCCCCACACCCCCCGTGCTCACCGCAGCGCCCACTGGCCAGGTCCAAGTGGAAAATCCCTGACCTGAGGAGAAGGCGTGGGTCAGGCTGGAGCCCCGCGGCCGTGCTGAGCCCCTGCCGTGCCAGCACAGGGTGGGCGTCCTGACACGGCGCTGGGTGCCAGCGGGGACCCACCTCCTGTTGGAGCAGGCGCTCAGCCCCAGGCGGAAGGGCTCATGCCACCAGCCCACGAACACCACGCCGCAGTCATCCGGGGACCACAGGGCCTGTGTGACAGCCGGGCTCGTCCCACAGCCCCATACTGGTGCCCCCAGGGCTCTCCCTGCACCCCATCCTGACCTGGCCAGGGGAGAGGTGCTCCGGGATGCCCTCCAGCACCGAAACGCTGCTGCCCTCCAGGTCCAGGGTGCAGAGAACGGGCACGCTGCGGGTGCTGAGTGCCTCCCCCCAGTCCTCGCGGTACACGAACTGCTCGCCCTGCAGCACAGCCCTGTCAGCCCCATGGCTGGTGGCCCCCAGACCATGCATGGCATGCTCATGGGGTGTATGGCACACTTATGGGGGGCATGGCATGCTCGTGGGGTGCACGGTGTGCTCATGGGGCATGCTCACAGTGTGCATGGCACACTCACAAGCTGCACAGCATGCTCATGGGGTGCACAGCATGCTCATGGGGTGTATGGCACACTTATGGGGTGCTCGGCACGCTCATGAGGCACAGAGCACACTCACGGGGCTCATGGCACCCACCTCCTCATCTTCATCCTCCACTGCCGGCCTCGCTGCTCCCGGAACATCCCAGGGGCAGGGGGGCCGTGGTTTGGGCCGGCTCTTCTCAGCCACGTAGAGGAGCCGCGTCTCCGAGCGGGACCAGGCCAGACAGGCGAAGGGCCCTGGCATGGCAGGAGAGTGCCAAAGCCCAGCCTGGCGCAGGCACAGCCTGGCACCGGGCAGGCACTGGGGCCGCCGGCCGTGCCGCCTTCACCTGTGTTCTGGGCAGGGGCCGTGGGGAAGGGGCCCTACCCTCCGTGTAGACCTCCCCGTGCTTCCCCAGCGCCGTGAGATCCACACTGTGGCTGCGCCCGCCGCCACCCCACACCTGGGGGGACGGGGTCAGCACCGGCACACCACGGCCCTGCACTGGCACTCAGGCACCCCGGTGAGCCCCGAGGCTGCCGTGACGGGGGCAGCCCGTGTTACCTCCAGCAGCTCGTGGCCCTGCTGCGGGCAGCGGCTGAGCACGGCGCGGTGCTGCCCCGTGGGCGAGTCCTGGCTGAGGAGCCTGCGGGCAGGAGGGAGGGAGGCTATGGTGGGCAGCACGCTGCGGGCACCGGTCATGCTGTGGGCACGTGCCATGCCACGGGCACCGGCCACACCATGGGCACCAGCCACGCCACCCCATCCCGCAGCCTGTCCGTGCCGTACTGGTTGCGGATCTCGGTGCTGAGCGCTGCCCGGCTGACGGCGAGGCCGCCGCCGCCCGTGCGCCGCAGGCTGTAGTGGCGGCTGAAGCGCAGGAGCCGGTGGCGGGGCAGGTCCGGGCGGCTGCACTCTGCGGGAGGGGGCTGTCAGCTGCCTGCACCGGACCCGCTGGCCAAGAGCACCGTGGCGGCTGAGCCCGTGACTCACCGGTGTAGAGCAGGAAGGTCTGGCCCCCCGCAGCAGTGCCAAGAGCGGCACGGGTGATGGCCGGGAACCGTCTCAGCTCCCGGTAGCAGGCGGCAGGGCCGCCGGCCGCCTGGGCAGGGGGAGAGGCGTGTTGGCGAGGGGGAGAGGCGTGTTGGCGGGGGGGAGCTCACCCTTCTGCCCACACCCGCCCCCCGAAACGGGGCTCTGCCCACCCACACAGCCCCCCTGGCCTCCCCTGCCCACCTCCGTGCCCTGCTTGGTTCCTGAGGCCATGGGGCCTTGCTCCGCCGCGCTGAGCCGCCGGCGCCTGCTGCTCGGCGGCGAGGCAGGCTGCCAAGGCCTGCGCGAGCAGCCCGGCGCGAGGGGCCTGGCCAGCGCCAGCTCTCCAGCTGCCCTGCACTGCCTGCCGTGCCCGGGGCGGCTGGGCAGGGTTCACCCTCTGCTGTGGCACACCGCGTCCCCGCGTGGGAAAGGGGTCTGGCGGCCACAAGCCCCTGGGCCACCCGGAGCGGAGGCGACACCAGCACTGGCACCACCATCAGAGAGACCAGGGGTGCTGAGCTACACCGTTTATTGGAGGCGGCAGCGGCGGGGGACCGTTAGCACCGCAGGTGCTTGAGCAGCCACAGCGCCATGTTCATGAAGCCGTCGGCTTCAGCCTCAACGCCGGCCAGCGCGTGGTTGTTCCCCGGGTACCAGAGCAGCCTGGAGGGGAGAGGAGGGGTTAGCGCCGTGCCCGCACCCCCTCCCAGGCACCCAGCACCCCACTCACCGTGTGGGGACCCCCCGGGCCTTGAGGGCACGGTAATACTCCAGCCCCTGCTTGGGGGGTACGCGCCGGTCGTCCTCCCCCAGCATCAGCAGCACGGGTGCGCGGACCTGCGGGAGCGGCACAGCCTCGGTGCCGGCACTGCCGGCGGGGACGGGGACGGGGACAGGGATGGGGACGTACCTGGTCAACATAGCGCATAGGTGACTTGCACAGCATTTCCGTCCACTGGGCCGGGTCCGGCAGGGTGTCGGGCGCGTAGGGCAGCCCCGTCTCCGTCAGGCACCTGTGGGCGAGAGGGACGGGGATGCATGCAGGGCCAGGGCGGCGGGGGGCCGGGGCGGCGGTACTCACCAGTCAGGGATGTCGGTGGCGGCCACCATGGAGGCGATGTTCACCACGGGGTTGCGGACCACGCAGGCGTGGTAGGTTTCGGGGAACTGGCCGAGGAGGTGGCACGCCAGGAAGCCCCCGTGCGAGCCACCCACCAGTGCCACCCGGCCGGCGTCCAGCGACTCCTCCTGCAGCACCCGCTCCACGCAGAGCTGCCACCACGGGCGACACCCGCTGAAGCAGGCGGTCCCGCTTTCCCTCCTTAGGGTACCCGCAGGAGTATAGGGTACCCCAGGAGCGCGTGCCGGGGCCATACCTGTACATCGCGCACGTCCTGCGTGCCCACGTTGCCCGGCAGGGAGGCCACGCTGTCCTGGCCGAAGCCCAGCGAGCCACGGTAATTCACTGGTGGGGGGGGGCAGCGTTGGAGCCCTTCCTCCCCCCACCCCGGCCCCACGGCGGGAGCCGTGCCACCCAGCCAGCCCCGGCCCCTTGGTGTCACTCACCCAGCAGCACGGCGAAGCCCATGCGGCAGAGCACTGCTGGGTACAGCATCCACCCGGCCGTGAAGACGGAGTGGGGACCCCCTGCGAAAGGCAAAAGGCAAAGGGCGGTGACGCTGCCTGGCCAGGGCTGTGGCCTGGCAGCGGGGGGCAAGCTCTTACCATGGGGCATCACGACAAGGGGGGGCTTCTGGGCAGCAGGGCCCTCGCTCGGGTGCAGCAGGATGGCATCGAAGTCCAGGCCCCCTGCAGAGGCGGGGTGGGTGGTGTCAGGGTTCGGCGGGGCCGGCAGAGCCCAGCCCGGCCCCCCCAGGCACTCACCATACTGGGGGTGCTCCTGCTCCGGGGGGGGCTGCAGGGTGCGGATGCCCCAGCTGATGCCGGGCACTGGGGGTGCGTCCTGCAGGCAGACCCACCGCGCCTCCGCCTCCCGGCCGGCGCCAGGTAGGACGGCCACTTTCTGCGTGGGGAGAAGCATCGGTGCTGGCACCGAGAGGGGCTGGGGGATGCTGGGGAGGGGGTTGTCACCTTACCAGTGTGGGGGGGCAGCTAGGGGTGGAGAACCTGGCCACCAAGATGTCCCGGTCAATGGTGAGGACAGACCAGCTTCCCTGGGGAGCATCTGGGAAGGAGGGGGGGGTCAGACCTGCAGGCGTACCCCCCTCCCCAGCCCCAGCACCGGCATGGCCCTGCCAGCCTGGCACTCACCAGCCGTCAGCGAGGTTGTGGTGCCCGTCACCGTGTCCACCACAAACACGTCCTAGAGGCATGAGGGCAGAGTCCAGCGCAGCCCTGACCCGGCCCAGCCCCGCTGCGTGCCCCCCTGCCATCCCGGCACAGCAGCCCTCACCTGCTGGCTGCGCTGGGCCGTATCCAGCACGAGCCTGCGGCTGTCGGCCGCCCAGCACAGCCCTGGCAGAGCACCACAGTAGATGCCCGGGAAGGCGCCTGTAAGGAGAGGGGCAGTGCTCAGCAGTCCCCCGCGTCTCTCCCGCCCCCCCCGGGGCTGTACTCACCCCACGCCTGCCGCGGCACGGTCTCCAGCACCGTGCTGGTGTGCTTGGTGTACCAGTCGTACTGCAGGAGACATGGCATGGGGTGAGTTTTGCAAGGTCTCAGCCTGCCTGTCCCCGCTGCCGCCTGGGGAGGGGGCACCACCACCTTCCTGCCAGCCCCTGCCCCGGGCACCTCACCACCTTCCCAGTGTCCCCCCAGTGCCTCTCACCATGCAGAGGCGGCTGCACTGCTGGTGGGGGCCCAGGGCGTTGTTCTCCAGGTAGACGATGCGGCAGCGGTCGGGGCTGAGCCGCGGGGACCACACGGCCCTGGTGTCCTCGGAGAGCAGCTCTGCACGGGCACGAGGGGACGGTGAGGGGCTGCGGGGAGCCGGGGCGCCGGCGAGGTTGGGGCCCATGCCACTCACCGCATCTCCCGCCCGTCAGGTCCACGTAGAAAAGCGCTGACCTGCCGGCAGAGACGGGTGTCACCGCAGGGGTGGGGGGCCTGTCTGTGGGGTGGGGTGCCCCACGGGGACTCACCGGCGGTTGGTGCAGTGCCGCAGTCCCAGGCGGAAGGGCTCGTGCCACCAGCCCACGAACACCACGCCGGTGTCGCCAGGGGACCAGAAAGCCTGTGGGGAGAGGGGGGGCAAGTGGTTCAGTCCACTGCTGCCCCCCGAAACCTCCCTGCTCCGGTTCCCTAGGGCACCCCATCCTGACCTGGCCGGGAGAGAGGTGCTCCGGGATGCCCTCCAGCACTGAGATGCTGCTGCCCTCGATGTCCAGGGCGCAGAGGACGGGCACGCTGCGGGTGCTCAGCGCCTCCCCCCAGTCCTCGTAGTACACGAACTGCTCGCCCTGCGGCACAGCCCCGTCAGCCCCATGGCTGCCCCCGCCAGCCCCCACCGGCCCAGGGCTGGGGGACCCCACCTTCAGGGGTGCATCATCCTTCCTGGGGCGCCCCACATCCTCATCAGAGGCGCCCAGCTCGGGGGCTTTGCTCTGGAAGAAGGACTCGGCCTTGGGACGCTTCTTCTCCGCCACGTAGAGCAGGTGGGTCTCCGAGTGTGACCAGGCCAGGCAGCCAAACTGGTCTGCAGGGGCGGGTCAGGCACCGGCCACCCCGTCCCCCCGGGACCCCATGTCCCTCGGCATCCCCGGCCCCTCACCATCGTCATAGACGCTGCCGTGCTTGTCCAGCGCCGTCAGATCGATGCTCTTCACCTTGCGGTTCTGATCCCAGACCTGGGGGCAGAGATGTCGGGGCAGCGCTGAGCTGCAGCGTGGATCTGGCCCTGAGCCCCAGCGTGGATCCGGCCCCGAGCCCCAGCGTGGATCCGGCCCCGAGCCCCAGTGTGGATCCGGCCCTGAGCCCCAGCGTGGATCCAGCCCTGAGCCCCAGCCCCAGCGTGGATCCGGCCCCGAGCCCCAGCGTGGATCCGGCCCCGAGCCTCAGCGTGGATCCGGCCCCGAGCCCCAGCGTGGATCCGGTCCCCCCTGGCCCCCTCCTCACCTCCAGGAACTGCTTCTCCTTCTCCTTCTCCTTGCCGGGGACCTTGCGCAGGACAGCCTTCAGCGCCCCACTGGGGGACTCCCGGCTCAGCAGCCTGTGGGTGGGGGGGTGCCTGTCAGCCCCCCACCATCCGCACCCCGGGTGGACGCCGGCGTGGGGGACAGGATGGGACTCACTCGTCCTTGATCTCGGAGCAGGTGCCGGCGGGCCCCGAGTAGACGATGGAGGCCCCGTCGTGGAAGATCAGGTACTGGCGGCAGAACTTGACGTTCTCGGCCCGCGCCAGGTCCCGCTGCGACCACTCTGCGAGGAGCGGGGTGAGGACACCCGCCGCGTCCCCGCCAGGCAGGCGGAGACCCCCCAGACACCCCCGGGCGGCCGCCCCATCCCCGTACCGGTGTAGAGGCTGCAGTACTTGCCCCCGTACTGGGTGGTGACGTCGGGGCCGAGGCTGGCAGCGCTGAGCCCCGGGTGCCGACTCAGCTCCCGGTACAGCTCCGCCATCTCCTCCGCGCTCGACAGCACCTGCGGGACCCGCGGGGCTGGCTCGGGGTGCGGGGGGGATAACCGGGGAGTGGCGGGGCACAGGCGGCAGTTACTGGGGCACCAGGGTACACGGGGGGTATTAGGGGGGTACTGGGGCAGCTACCAGAGTACCAGGGGCGCAGAGCTGGGGCAGTTTTACTGGGGGCACTGCCTGGGGGTGTAGGGCCAGGGCAGTTATTGGGGTATAGGTGGGGTACAGGGGTACCGGGGCAGTTACTGGACTTCCAGGGGCAGTACTGGGGTGCAGAGCCAGGGCAGTTACTGGGGTACATAGGGGGGATTAAGGGGGTACTGGGGCAGTTACTGGGGTAACAGGGGCAGTGGTGGGGCTGCAGAGCTGGGGCAGCTATTGCGATACGGGGGGGATTAGGAAGGTGCCGGGGGGCGCTGGGGGTCCAGCTGGGACAGTTATTGGGGTACCGGGGGGGGACGAGGGTATGGGGACAGTTACGGGGACACGGGGGGAGCTACCGCAGCACCGGGGGCAGGCGGGTGCCGGGGGGTCACCGGGCGGGGCGAGGAGGGGGCAGTGCCCGGGACGGGGCTCCCGGGGTTGCAGTGGCGGGGCGCGGCGGGCTCCCGGGGCAGTGACGTCACCGCACCCCCCTCTCCCGCACCCCTCCTCCCCCCGCAGCCCCTCACCGGCGGCTCCATGTCGCGGCGGCGAGGCGGGGGCGGAGCCACTGTCAGCACTTCCTGGATCGGGGCGGGGCCGGCGGCGTGCGGCATCTCCCATTGGCTGTGGCGCTCGGCCAGCCGCCCGCGCTGCGGCGCCCCCCGGTGGGCGCGGGCGGTGCCGCTGCCGAAGGCCTCCAGGTTGGGGTCCGCGCTTCTCCCCGGCCCCGGCCGGGCCTACCTTCCCCCGGCGGCCGCTCCAGCCCAGAGACACCGGTTCATCCGCGGGGCCCCGTTTGAAGCCGTATCCAGGGGCCAGGGAGCGGCCCCGCAGCCTCTGGGCCGCCCCGGAGTGGTTTTCTCAGCAGGTGGCTGCAGCACAGGGGCTCCGTGCGCCGGCTGGCGGGGATCGGGCCCTGGGCGCCCCCCCAGCGCAGCAGCCCGGCCGGGGGGAGGGATCGGGCCCTTGGGGGCCCACAGGGACCCCCCTGCCCGGCAGCCGCGGGTGCGGGCCGCAGAGCCTGCCAGCGCTTGGTGCCAACCAGGCCCATGAGCTCCCAGTCCGGCTGCCCCCGCTGTGCCGGGGGTCCAGGCCCCCCGCCCCCCCTTGCAGCAGGCAGGAAGCAGGGCCAGTCCGTGGTTGTGTCAAGTCCTTTTTATTCTGTTCCCACAGAAACACCTGGTGAGGGGGCAGCTTCTGGGAGGGAGTCACGACACAGCGGCGGGGGCGGTACGGCACGGTACGGCACGGTACGGCACGGTACAGGGTCACTACGGGTGGCACAGAGCACAGCAGACACGCACACCGTCACAATGTTCAGAGGGAGCGCACCCGGCATCGCACTTACCGCTGGAAACGGCACCCGGCCGCGCTCGGCCCTTCGTCTTTGCACCCTCCGTCCCCCACCCCGGCCAGCAGACTGCCACAATTCAGGCGGGGGGCCCGGCCCAGCAGGGTGGGCTACATGCCCCCGGTCCTGGCGGGCACAGAGGCGAGGTGGTGGATGTGCTCGGGCGGCGAGATGGGCCCCGGCAGGGGTCTCGGTCCCGCGTGCGATTTACACACTGTACAAGTATTTACAGCGCGAGGAGCGGTGGGGGGCCCGGAGGAGGCACCCTCGGGCTGTGCACTTGTCATCGGCAGGGAGGGGCGGTGGGTGTGCACAGGGCCGGGGCTCTCCTCCGTGGGGCTGCCCCACGGGAGCACTGTGCTCCCCCCTGTCCCGCAGCCGCCGGCATCTCCCTCAGCCTTGGGCACAGGCAGAGCCCCCTGCAAGGGACCTGCCACAGGGCTTCCCACGGCGACCGGGTCCTCGATCACAAGTGCATAAATCTGCTAAGAGCTTTCAGTACAGCGATGGACTGATGGAAAAGAAAAAAAAAAGTCCAGGCAAAGAACAGCAAGCACTGAAAGGCGGGTGGAACCGTGCAGAGAAGTAGCAAGCCATGCTCTACGACGGGACAGACGGTCACGGGCGCTAGGGCTGCCCTTTGGCAAAGTGGCCCTCCGTGGGTCGAACATGCCACGAATTCATACGCACGGGTGGTCGATAAAGAGTAGTTATCGGGTCGCTCGGCGGCACGCTTTGCGATGAAACCCTTAGGCGCGACATTGAACTGATTAGCTATTCACAGGTCTTGTTCTGGAGTCGTGTTATTTCGTTGCATAGAACATCAGGCGGGCGAGCGGGCGGCTGCCGCCCGCCGTGGGGGGCACCGGGGGGGTGTGGAAAAGATAGGGAGGTGGCGGGGCGCGGGCGGCACGTGGCTGTACGCTGGCAAGCCCCCTCCTCGGGCTGCCTCCCCCCGCCGGGGAACCCCCTCCTGGCAGGGCGAGCGGGCTTTGGCCGCCGGCCGCCGTGCCGGCCGTCCCCGCGAAATGGCTTGAGAAGGACTTGGATTGCACAGTAAGAGGAAGGATACTGCCGGAGGCAAAGCTCTCCTGATCTTGTTCCACGGGATTTGTGCTCTTTTGTAGCCTCCTGCACTCTATTGCTTCTACAGACGACAGCCCGTGTGCTAACTCATCGCACAAAGCAAAGAGGGAAGAGGATTTGGTATAAAGTTTAAAAAAAAAACCCAAAATAAAATGAACCCAGAGAAACGGAGAAAAAAGGACCCCCCCGACGACGTCCCGTGCCCCCCCCGGTGCAGATGAGGTATACACAGAAATCAAAGTGGGATGATTAAGGCTGTTCTTGAAAGAAAAGGGGTGCCCGGTGGCGGGCGCGCTGGCTGCGTGGTGAGGGCGAGCGCGGCCCTTTCAATGCTTCCAATGGCTTTGGGGCGGTGCCGCGTGCCGGGACGCGCGCCCGGCCAGCGGCCGCGTCGGCAAAGGCCGACCGTGCCGCCTGTCAGAGTCCTATGGCCTCGTATTTCGGTAGTGAAACAGTGTTAGGTCCTAGCTGACGCGCTCCGGGGGCTCCCCGGCGGGGCCGGGAGCGGGCCGCAGTGCAGGGGGCGCGGGAACAGCCCCGGAGGGGCAGACGGGGTTGGGAAGGAGGAGTGGCGCCCGCGGCGCCCAGCCCTCGGCTCACGGGGGGGGGAAAAACCTATGAAGAGGCCAGAGCTGGGGTTCGGAGGGAGCAACTCTGCGTATAATCTTGAGAAAGGGCCGCGGCCCACCTACAGGGCCTGACCCGACAGTCTGGATCAGGCCCGTCCCCTCGGGGCGGCCGCCGGGGCTCGCCACGTGCCGCGCCGGAGCTGCTCGCCAGGCGTGGGGGGCACCCGCCCCGGGGTGTCTGCCAGGCCCCTGCTTGGCCGCCGTTTGGTCCAGCATCCAGGGATCGCCCTGCTTTCAAAAGCTTGCAAGAGACAGAGAGAGAGACGTTAGTCTGAGTGGCGATGTCCCCGCGAAGGAGACCCCGCCGAGCGGCAGCGCTGGCCCAAGCGAACGGGCGTCAGCGAGCCAAGAGGCGCTGCCGGCGGAGCAGCTGCTGCCGCCCCCGCGCTGGATGGGCTCCCGGCACAGAGCTCGGGCCTCCCAAACCTTCCCCGCAAACCTGGGGTCTGCACCAGCATCCACATGGCATCGGCTCAGGCGGTGCTGCCGAGAGCGGGGAACAAGGCCAAGCCCCCACGCCTTGGCTTGGGGCCGGCGCTCGGGGATGAGGATGGGGACGAGTGGCCCGGTGCGAAGGGGATGGGGCTGCGCCGTGTCCTTCTCACCTTGGGGGCTGGGAGCGCGGCAGGGCAGGGCTCAGCGGGTGCTAAGGGGGACAGTGGTGCCGCGGGAGGCCTGGGGATGGCATGGCGGAGGGGACCGGCGTGATAGATGGGAGTGGTGCGATGGAGGGGAGCAGTGTGTGGCTGTGCCCTGGACACTCACCGTTATACTCAGAGTCCGGCGCCGCGTGCTGAATTCACTGGCTTCTTCATAGGTTTTTCCACTGCAACGACTTCATGTCCACTCACTTCCCAAACTCCTGTGGCAGGAGGGAGCAGAAGGGAGCGGGAGGGTGTCAGGCGTGGCTGGGGCAGGGAGAGCCCACGGTGCAGCGCGCGGCGCCGGCTGCACTCACCTTGTGCCGTTCTCTCACCAGAACGAAGTGAACTTCTTGCCAAAAGCCGACACCGCTGCGGGGAAGCCGGGAGAGGCATCAGCACGGCGCAGCTGCCCCAGCCGCCCACTTCCCCGGCCCCCAGACCGCTGCTTTTGCCCCAAACCATGGGAGCACCACATCCCGCCGGCTGCTCCTGGCCACCCCCGCGGCACCCGGCCCCGTCTCAGTGCAGAAGAGCATCACTGCCCCGTCCCTGTCCCCGAGAGCAGCCCTCACCTTCAGTCAGTTTGCCTGCTTGTTCCGCTGCCCCCCCCGGCAGGATTTTGGAGAAAACGCTCTCCCCTTCCACCCCGGGCTGCCCTGTGGCTGTGCCGGCGGGACCACGTGGCCCAGTCGCCCTTGGACCGGCCTTGCCGTCTGCTGGAGGACAAATGAAGCCACCATTAGCAGGGGATGGGCCCGGCCGGCGGGGCTCGGCCAAACCCCCGGGGTGCCAGGCAGCCGGCGCGGCGGGGACGGCACTGTGCTGCCGGGACCACTGACCTGCTGCTCCCAGGGGCTGTGCCGCGGGCGCTCTCCCTGGCTGCTGTGGCACTTTTGCTGCGGGTTTGGATGTGTCCGTCTGCTCCGCTTTTGGCTGGAACAGGGAAAACAGCTCTCAGGGCTCGCCCTCCCGGCAGAGCATCCTCTGCAGGTGACACTGAAACCCCCAAACAGTGCGGGAAAATGGCCCCGCAGCCCCAAAAGTGGCAGGGAGGGATCCAGGGCACAGGGATGTCCCCTCCCAGGTCCCCTTATGGGGACAGCTGCTCCCCCGGCACCCAGGGGTGGCTGTGGTGGGCACACAGGTGGGAGATGCTTTGCCCCACAGCTCCCGTCCCCAACCCTTCCCCTGCCAGCCCCTGGCCTCGGCCAGTGGGGCCGGTCCCAGGCAGAGCCGCGGGGCGGGGAGGCAGCCGAGCCCCTACTTACCGCCGGCACTGGGTGCCCGCTGGGCTGTGCGTGGAGCGTGGCCGGTGCCTTCCCCACCGCCTGGGCTGGCCCCGGCTGCTGCTGCGGTGGCCGGGACGACGGGGGTCCCTGTGTCCTGCCCCTGGCCTCGGGCTGCGCCAAGCCTGCCGGCTGGGCAGCCTGCCGTGCCGTCGGCTGCTGCCGCGCCGCCTGCTGCCCTGCCTGCTGCTGCCTGGCCACCGGCTGCTGCGCGTGTGCGAGGGGCTCCGGCTTCGGCGCTGGGGTGGCCGGCCCGTGTGGCTGGGGGGGCTTCTGCGCCTTGGGAGTCTCAGCGCTGTGGTGGTGAGCGGCGGGGCGGGACGGCGGGGTGTACTCGGAGGAGCCGGGGCCGTAGGGCGCAGGCGTGCGGGGCTCGGGGTGCTGAGCCTTCTTGGGGGCGGCCGGCGGCCCGTGGCCGCGGGGCTCATGGCGGCCGGGCTCCCGCGGGTGCTGCTTGGCCGAGCGACGAGGGGGCTCATCGCCGGCGTGCCGGGAGGTGCCAGCGTGGCGCCCGTAGTCCCCGTGGTGCCGGTGCTCACGGTGCTGGGGGTAGTCGTTGTGCTGCCAGGGGTCCTCGTCGGGGGGCTCATCGTAGTCGTGGTAGGTGTGCTTAACCGGGGGTCTCTTCTGCGAGGAAGAGTGGCCACCGTAGTGCCTGACCCTCTCCGCCCGCGCCTCCCTGGGCTTATCAAACCAGTCTGTCTCCTCCTGACCCAAATGATAGGCTTCAGAAACCAAAAACAAACCACAGTCAATCTCTCGCTCGAGGCCGCCCGGCGGAAGCCATGCAATGAGGCGGGAGAGGCAAGCAGCGGGCACGCGCGCGGGGGACCGTGCAGGACCGGCTAACACCGAACACCCGGGGCGGGGGGAGGAAGGCACATGTCAAGCAAACTGAGGCGGTGAGAGTGTCTCTGCGTACGAGCAGACGGGCATGCCCCGGGGAAGTGCCATGCTCTGGGGTGGTCACCACGGGGAGCCGTTACCTTCACTGTCCGAGACAACGCAATGGGCATCGTCCATGCCGTAGCCCTCCTCGTGCTTGTACGAGTGACTCCTTGGCACGTCTTTGATGTGCTCTTGCACATCAGGCAACGAGTGGCTGGAGCAGAACTGGGAGCAGGGGTCCCCTGTCGACTGGGGGCCGGGCCCCCCCACAGCACGTGACCCCCCCACCGCCTTCCCCAGGGGGCTGACGGGGCTCTCCTCCTCCGAGGGCTGCGTGCGGACGGGCGCCCGCCCGCGGCTCTGGCTCATGCTGAGGGACGAGGGCTTGGAGCCGCCTTTCTGGGAGCGCTCCACACCCTCCCGCTCGTAGGACTTGCTCCGGCCGCCTGCCTCTCGGCCGGAGGACTTTTCCACCCCATAGCCGGAGGAGCGGGTTCTGCTGCCGGTGGAGTAGACCCGCTCCTCCTCGTCCACCAAATCCCGGCTGGAGACACCATAGTACTTCTGCTGCTCGTAGACGTTCTTCTTCAGGCCATAGGTGATCTCCTCCTGCAGCTTCTTGGCCCTGGAGGCCACGTTGCTGCTGCCAACCGAGGTCGTTGCCGCGTAGGAGGCTAGGTCTGACTCCACGTCTTTGGCTTCTTCGATGGGGGAGAACTTGGAGATCTTCTGCTCCATGCCCTGCTTCCTGTGCTTGCTGCGCTTTGAGGAGACAACGGCGGGCGCCAAGTTCTTGGACGAATGCTTTGGCAGTGCCACACTGGAGCTGTGCTTGTCTGCCCGTGAGGAGTGCCGGTACTCGCCGTCCCCATAGTAGTAGGATGAGCCAGCGGAGCTCCCTGACACCCTGCCATTGCTCTCCGCGCCCCGGTGGTAGCTGTTCTTCCCTCGATGGTCGGAGCCATGGTGGTCATAGACGTCGTCCTCAGACTCCTCCTCAGCTTTGGTGTAGCAGCAGGGCCGGCCGGAGCCCTCGGCATCCCCCAGCTCGCTTTTCTCTCTGCCGTGGCGGCTGTCGGTGCCCATGCCCGCTGGCTCCGCTTTCTGCCCCTCCACCGCCGGGCTCTCCTTGGTGAGCTCGCTGATGTCCTCGATCATCACGTAGTTACGGGGGATGTTCTGCTCCAGGCTGGTGTAGAGGGACTCAGAGGAGAAGCTGGCCAAGGGGCCCTGTGCCACACCGGCTCTCTCAGCTGGCCGGGCCTCAGGCGCCTTGTACTGCTCGTAGCTGCTGCTCGCCGTCACGGCGCTGAAGGTGACATCGGGGACTGCAGAGGCGCTGGTGGCCGTGCCGATGACCTCGTAGTTGGTGGGGATCTTCTGCTCCAGGTCGGCCAGCGAGGTCTGCCGTGGCTTCTGGTGCCCACTAGCCATCTCCGCCGGGCTCTGGAAGAGGGCGGGCTGCGCTGCCGGCACGGCGGCCACCCCGGCGAAGGCGCTTGGGGCTTGGTAGGGATTTTGAGGCCGGAAGCCCGGCTGGCCTGGGATGCCCAGCTCCGGGTACACAGTGCCGGGGGCTGGGAAAGTGCCGGGCGAGGCGAAGGTGGGCAGCGGGGCTGCTGGCAAGCCGTCCTGCGAGGTGCTGGCCACGGGGTACTGGGGGGGCTGCAGGCGCGCTGGCGGGAAGGCGGCGGGGCCCTGCGGGGCGGGGTACGGGTAGGCGCCGTAGGAGGCGGTGGCGGTGGCGAAGTCGGGGTACTGCCCGGCGGGCGCGGGGCGCAGGCCGGCGCTGTCGTAGGCAGCGAGGCGCAGGCTGTGCAGCTCGCTGTCAGACAGGTAGTCGCGGCGGTCCCCGGGGCAGCGCAGGTAGGGGTGGTCCCGCCCGCCCCCCCGCTCCTTCAGCAGCGACTCCTTGCGCTGGGTGATGCCCAGCTCCAGGTACTTCAGCTTGGCGTCGATCTCCTTCTCCTCCTCATCCAGCTCCGCCTGCTTCTTCCGCAGCTTGGTGGCCTCATGCTCCACCAGCTTCAGGTCGCGGTCCAGCTCCTTCAGCAGACTGGCCTTGGTGACCGGCGCGGTGGCCTTGGGGGCCAGGCTGCTCAGGTAGAGCTGGGGGGCGGCCGGGCTGGCCAGGGGGACGTGGGGCTCCTCGGGCGGCGGGCTGGGCAGCGTCCGCTTCACCTTGCGTGCCAGCGGGCTCGACTGCAGCCCCCCCACCTGCAAATCCAAGGGACACCTGGTCAGAGGTGTGGGTAGGTGTCCCCCCGAGTCCTCCCCGAGCATCACGGAGCTCCTCCCGTGCCCCGGGGTTGCGGCGAGGCAGGCCGCTGTGCACGTGTCCCCCCACGCAGCGAGGAAGCGGCGTTTATGTAAAAGCACAATAAATAGGATGGAAGTAACAGGCAGGGCACTTTCCGTGAGTAATTACTGGGGGTGGCAGCCGGCCAAGCGCCGTGCTGGCCGCGTGTGTGCCGCTGCCTGCTGCAAAAACTGCTTTCCGTCCTCGGGCGCTTGGCAGCGGGGCTCGGGGAGCGACTGGGGGCTGCGGCTGCTCTGGGAATTGCCCTGGGGCTTTTTGCAGGGCACTTGGCAGCCCAAGGCAACTGCAGCGTTGGGGGGCAAAGGTGGGAGCGAGAGCCACCGCAACCCGAAATGGAGCCGTGCATGGCAGCTGCTCCTCGGGAGAGGAGGGTGACCCGGCTGGGGCGGGGGGCAGGGGACAGTCCTGATCCTGCCACCCAGCAGCAGCTCCTGCCCGCTGACGGGCTCATGCAGCCGGCAGAGCTCCAGGGCCTCCCACCGGCTGCCGGCTCCTGGCTTCGGTGCATCAGCTGCCGCGGGGAGCCAGCCTTTTAAAATATTAATTGCCGCAGCACTAATGAAACCGAAGGTGCCTCCTGGGGCCGTTCCCCGAGGGAAAGGTTGTTCCCCGCACTGACATACCTGGGTGCCGGCGAGCAGCGGGTGCTGGTAGAGGGAGAACCTGTCCTTGCCGGCCTCCTCGGCGGTGGGGCTGATGGGCTTGGGGTCGGAGAGGGAGCGCTGCATGGTCTTGATGGGGCGCGGCAGCGTCTGCTGGCGCTGGGCTGAGTCGGCGAAGTGCTTCTGCGGGGGGACGTGAGCCTTGTTCAGCCGCTCGCTGGTGGCAAAGGAGGACTCCAGGAGGCGGTGGGGGGAGAGTGGGGAGACGGGTGAGTAGAGGACCTGGGGAGAGCGGGGCGGCTGGCGGGTCACCAGCTGGGAGAGGGACTCGGCCGGCAGATGGGACTGGTAGCCGATTTCCAGGGGATCCGGCTTCTTCTTCTCAAACTTGCCCAGGGTCTGCTGCCGGACGGCGTGGGGGTCCAGGGGGCCCGTGCTCACCATCTGGATGTTGGTGGAGTAGGGCGGGATGGTGGTGGGCACCGTCAGCTGGGGGACCACGACGCCAGGCTGGGGGGCCGGCTCTGGCTCCGTCTGGCAGGCCAGGCTCTCGCCCCGCTGCGTCTTCTCTGGGGCCGAGATGTACTTGACGATCTCCACCCGGGGGTCATGGGTGGTGATGTGGATGGAGGGGGAGACGCGGAGGAGCTGGTCGGGCTCCGTCTGCACCGAGCAGTCGCTGATGGTCTGGATGCCCACGCTGGCCGTGCCGCGGGCCACCCCCTCCGGCTTGCCCTCGGCGCTGGCCTCGGTGTGCCGCGAGGGCCGGGAGCGCCGGCGGCGCACGGGCTGCTCCCACTCCCCGCTGTCCTCCTCATCTGTCTGCACGCTGCAGTCGGCGCTGCGCCGCGCCCGCCGCCGCCGCGACAACAGATACCGCTCCTCGCCATCCTCCTCATCCGTCTGCACGCTGCTGTCTGCCGTCTTCCTCGCCACGAAGGCCTCCCGCGCCGCCTCCTTCTCGTAAGCATCCCGCAGCCGCGGCATCGAGTTCCTCTTCTTGATGCCCCGGCCGGGCTCCCAGGGCTCCTCGGCTTGCAGCGACATGTCCGAGGCCGAGCTGCTGAGCGGCCGCTGCGGCGCGGGGTAGCGGAGGCCAGCGGGCCCCTCCGGCGGCACCTCGCCCGGCGGGGGCCACGCCTGCCCGTTGTGCGGCGGGCCCCGCGGCGCTTCGGTGGGCCCCTCAGGCAGGCGGGCGGCGGGCTCGGCGGGCGCGGGGAAGGCACTCTTCTGCCGCTTCTGCTCCTCCAGCTGCTGCTGCAGCTGGTGCTGGAGCTGGTGGATGTGCTCGAGCTGGAGGCGCTGCTGGGCGAGCTGCTCCCGCTGCAGCGCCAGCTGCGCGTGCCGCTCCTCCTGCTGCTGCTGCAGCACCTGCTGCTTGATGCACTGCAGCTCCTGCAGCTCCCGCTGCACCAGCAGCTGCTCCTTCTCCCGGTGCCGCTGCAGCTCCGCGCGCTCCCGTTCCAGCTCCTCCTGCAGCCGCAGCTGCCGCAGCTTCTCCAGCTCCACGCGCTCCCGCTCCAGCTGCAGCACGTGCTCCTGCTGCTTGCGCTGCCGTTCCTCCTCCCGCTCCCGCTCTTCCCGCTGAGCCCCATCCAGTGGTGGCTTGGGCACCGCGGCCGCCTGCCCGCCTTCCTTGCTGGCCACCGGTGCCGCCGGCCCCTCAGCACGGGGAGCAGCCGCCGCCGGTTCTGCTCTCTGCAAGCCACCGGTGGGGGCGGCGGGGGCTTTGGGAGCGGGACCAGCACCCGCTGCTGCTGGTGCTGTGCTGACGGGCTTGCCCAGGTAGACAGGCGTCTCCATCAGTGTGGCCGCCGGCGCCGGCCGGCTGGGGGCCGGGTAGCGGTAGAGGCCCTGTGCCGCCAGCGGGACACGGGGGGTTACGACCGGCAGCCTGGCCAGGCTGGCCAGCGGGACCGCCGCCACGCCACCCGGGCCGTAGGGTCTGTACAGCCCGCGCAGCATGGGCCGCAGCACCGAGGCCGGCTGGGTGGTGATGGGCAGCGTGGAGGCGATGGGTGTGTTGATGGTGGAGTAGATCATGCCGTCGGCAGCCCGCACGGTGGCGGTGGAAGGGAACATCTGCCGGACGGCGCCCAGGCGGACGCCGGGGACATTGTACTGCGCCAGGCTGCTGAAGCCCTGCCGCGCCTCTGGGAAGGTGGGGTTGTACATCCCGCCGGGTTTGGGGGGTGCAGGGCCCTGCTGCTGAGCTGCCAGCCCCCCCGCACCCCCCGGCCCCGCGCCGGGGCCATAGGACAGCAGGTCGGGGCCGTTGGCGTGCCGGCCCCCGTACTGGTCCATGGAGTTGAGGGCGGCGCACATGCGGCTGATCTCGCGCGCCGTGGTGGCACTGTAGTGCGCCAGGCTGGACTCCTGGAAGCTGGCCAGGTCGCCCCGGGGCGAGAAGCGGTAGTCAGAGTAGATGTTGGAGGCCGAGCTGTACCTCCGCATGGGGAGCGGGTGGCCCAGCAGCTCCGCCGGCTGGCGGAGGTCGGAGAAGGAGCCGTACTGCAGCCCCTGGCCCAGGTAACCCCCCTCGGCGAAGCCGACACTGTAGGAGTGCTTCATGGTGCTGAGGTCCACAGCGGCGTCACCTGCCGGGGAGGGGAAGGGCTGATCCCCCTTCATGGGGTAGTAACTCATCCCGATTTCGGAGAGGTTCGTGTCCGACATGGAGGAGTAGAGGCGGCCGAAGGCGCCGGCAGGGTAAAACTTCTGCTCCTCGTAGAGCGCGGGCGCCGGGGCTGGCTGCTCCCGGTAGGGGAAGGTCTCCGGCAGCTCTGGCTCTCTGCTGCCATAGAGGGACCCGCTGGCTTTCCGGCTGGGTGCCGCCGCCTCCCCGACTTTCTTCTCTGGCATCTTGGAGGTGGGGTTGAAAGCGCCGGTGCAGCTGCCACCGAAAGGGAACTTGTAGACCACGTCGCAGCAGGCCACCTGGCTCTCTGGCTTCACGCCCGTCAGGTCCAGCACGTTGGCCGGCGGCTCCTCCTTCAGCACTTTGGTCACCGGACTGGCCGCCGCCTCCTCCATCTGCACCATCATCACCTGGGACTTCTTGCCGCCCAGCGCGAGGAGAGGGCTCTGGCTCTTGAGCTCCACCGGCACCGCCCGGTACAGCTCTGAGCCCGGCTCCGGCAGGAAGGGCTGCGGGAGGCTGACGACGTTCTGCGCCCCGCTGGTCTGTGTGATGAGCACGTCCTTCTTCACCATCTGGCCTGGCACGCCATACCTCGCAAACTTGGTCTGGGGGGCAGTGGCGGGCTCGGGCTTGCCACCGGCTGCCCCGCTGGCTCTGACAGCAGCCGTCTGGACGCCCTGCTCCACCTGCTTCACTTGTGCCAAGCACACCGGGCTCCCGGTCCCCTGCCCGAAATCCACCCGGCTCTGGAAAGGGTCTCCGTAGACCACGGGCTGCTTGGGCTGCGAGAGGAGCATGGGGGAGGCGATGGCCAGGCCGGCGGTGCTGGCTGCTGCGATGATGGCGTGGGGCTGTTCCTGGGCATTGAGGTTGATGATCAAGGGCTGGATGGCCGTGGACTGCCGGCTCGGGATGTGGTCCAAGGTCAGGCAGTACTTCCTGGCCTCGGTGGCCAAGGAGGTGAGATCCATGCCTTGGTCCGTTATGATGATGGGGGCGGACTTCAGCGCGGTCCGTAAGTCCACGGCATTAGTGCTTGGCACCTTGGGCCCTGGCTCAACCCGGGACGTGCCGGGGACAGAGGAGATGCGGCAGAGGGAGATGTTTTCCGCAGGGAGCGCTCCCCAGCCGTACAGCCCCGTGATGCCGTCGGTGGCTGAAGTCATGCCGGGCGCCTTCTGGGCGTGCTCCTTCACCGGCTGTGCCCTGACGTAGGCGCCCGGCGGCTGCTCCGGCTCTGGCGCCTGGCTGTAGCCGTGTGCTGGCAGCTGCCGGCTCGGCCTGGTCGGGGACGAGGCAGGGGATGTCAAGGAGCCGGAGCTGGCTGGCTGGGTTTGGCTGGCCGCGTCAGCCGCCAGCGTGATCAGCATGAAGGGGGCATCCTGCGAGGAGGGCTGCCGGGCCAGGCGCGGCGAGCCCGCCCGGTGCGGCGTCTGCGTCCCCTGCGCCACCATGGGGGAAGAGGTGGTGGGGCCGGCAGAGGCGGGACCCTCGTGGGGGAGGAGGGGGCTCTGCGTCTGCGTGGAAAACTCTGCTGTGGCCTTTGCGGCGTGGGTGGGACTCTGCGTGGGGGAGGTGGGCGAGAGCGGAGGGCTGGAGCTCTTGAAGAAGGGGTACATCTTGGGCAGCAGGGGCTTGCCATCGCTCGTGGCCGGGAGCTTCTCCCTGGCTGTCTGCACGCTGATCTCCACCACCGCCTTGCTTCTACCAGCATCCTCCGTCTGCGACCCGTAGCTGACGGTGCTCTTCACTGGAGCGTAGCTTCTGCCGGCTACCGATGGGGCCTCCGGAGCCGAGGAGCTGTAGCTCCGTGATATGCTCCCGGGGCCACCCACTGCCACCGTCGTCACCGTGCTGGTGCCTTTACCGTAGGCGTAAGGAGTGGCGGCAGCAGCCTTGGACGTCGGGCCGGGTGCTGCCAGGGCGCTCTGGAGTTTGGCTAGGTCTTGCCCCTCTTTTGTAAAATGCTGGGTGACCCGGACATCGGGAATGGCCTTGCCCGTGCTGCCGTCGGAGGCAGCAAATGAGACGGGAGCGGAGAGTTGTGTGGGGCTGGTGCCGGGGGTGAGCGGACCGCCGTTCTGCTTCATCAGGTCAGCATAGGCGCTCTCAGCATTGAGGAAGCGCTTCTCCTGGTACGCCTCCTCCTGCCCCTTCGCCTTCTCTCCCTGCTCGAGGGCCAGGTCGAAGGAGGAGGACTGGTGCATCCTGGAGATGCTCTGCGAGGTCTGCAGGATCTCCTCGTACACCGCTTCTGCCTTCGGCAGGGTGCTCGGATAGCTGGGCTGGGAGGGGCGCGCAGGGCTGCCGTCGTACCGGTATTCCTCAGTGTACTGGTACTCGAAGCCATTCTGGCCCTCGGTGCCACGGTAGCCGACCTGCTCGTAGGTGCCGCTGTAGGAAACGGCCGGCTGGGCCTGCTGGACCTGCTGCTTCTGCATCATCTCCGCCTTCCTCATCATCTCCTCATAGGCTTCCTCGGCGCTCTTGAGGGGCTTGCTGGCGGGCTGGCTGGGGCCGCTCTCCCCCTTCTCTGTCGGGGAGTACAGCGACATGAAGGTGGGCAGGTTGTACTCGCTGCCCGACTTGTACAGCTTGGAGGCCACGGCATCAAAGCTCTCGGCCTCCGAGTCGATGGAGGGCGAGTACTCGGAGCAGGAGGAGCGGTGCAGCTCCTCCATCTCCGCCGCCTGCCGCAGCTCCTCGGTGGGGGAGGCGTCCTCAATGGGGGAGAGGTTGCTGGGGGGGGTTTTGGAGCGCTCCCTCCTCCGCTGGGCCCTCAGCTCCTCCTTATCGCGCTTGGTCTTGCGCGCTGTGCTCCGGATGCGCTGCTGCTCCACCTCCCGCATCTTTTCCTGCTCCCGCAGCAGCTCTTCTTCCTCCCGCAGCTCCTCCTCCTCAGACGAGTCCTCGATGGTGGGAAGCAAGGGGCCGTGCGAGCGGTGGCGAGCCTTCCTCTGCTGCTTCACCTCCTCTAGCCGCTGCCGGCGGCTGGGGCTGCTGTCACTGTCCTCCTCCAGCGAGGAGATGGAGGTGGGCGAGGTGCCCGAGGTGTAGCTGGGTGTTGTGGCCGGCAGGGTGGAGGAGTACTCGCCTCGGGAGCGCTCCTCGGGGGAGCCCGTCAGGCTCTCCATCTCCAGTTCGGGCTCCCGGTCCAGGCTGGCGTCTGCCTCCTGGCCCATCTCCATCTCCTGGCCGTAGCCGGTCGTGCTGTTCAGTTCGATGGTCTTGAAGCGCCGCAGCCCGCCCTGGGCCGTGCTCAAGTCGTCGCCCTCCGCCGCCTCCAGCTCCTTCCTCTCCTCCTTGTACAGGCTGCTGGGGCTGTGCGGCAGGCGCCGCTTGGCCGACGCTGGCTCTTTGCCCTTCTCTGCCTCGGCTTTCTGCCCGGCTTTGGGGATGCCGTACTTGGCGCGCCCGTAGCTGCCTTCCTCCTCCTCCTCCTCGAGGTTGTCCTCCTCTGCGCTCATCTCCAGGATCTGCCTCCGCATGAACTCCTCATCGCTCACCTCCGCCTCCTGGCCCTTGGGCCGGGGGGGCACTGGGGAGAAGCCCCCCTCGCTGCTGTCCTCCACGTAGTCGTGCCGCAGCTTACTGCCAAACTCGTCCGAAGACTCCGCGCTCTCCCGCCGCTCCCGCTGGTTCTCCCACTCCAGCGAGTCCTCGTCTTCCTCCAGGATGTCCTCCAGCTCCTCGTCCGAGTCAAAGGCTTCGGGGGTGATGGAGAGGTACCGCGGCCGCTGCCGCTGCCGCTGCTCCTCCCGCGGCTCTGGGCAGCCCTTGCCGCGCTCGGTGGGCTCCGGTGGGGCACCCCGGCCTTCCAGGAGGGGCCGCATGCTGCTCTCCAGCTTGGTGAGCTCGGAGGGGCTGGGGGGGCTTTGCCCGGCCAGCCCGGTGCCGCTCAGCTTCTCCTCCTCCTGCTGCACCAGGCCGGTGATCTCGCTCTGCGAGCTGGAGATGCCGTCGGAGGAATAGCCGGTGTCGCTCAGGCTCTGGGGGCTGCGGGACAGGTCCGGGGGGAAAGGCTTGCTCCCGTCCTGCGGGCAAGGGAGAGCACAGCGTCAGACCCGGGCAGCTCCGGAGCTGCTGCCCCCGCTTCCCCCCAAATCCTCCCCCGGGGAGCGCACAGAAGGTCTGGGCAGCGTTGGGAGCCAGCCCAGCATGAAGGCCGGGGGCCGCCTCGTGTCCCCCCCAGTGGCTCGTCAGCAATCTGTCTGCGCGCTAACGAAGGCAGGTGACGGAGCGTGCTGCAAGCAGGGGATGGCACAGCAAACACCCCTGGGGGCACAGGCATCGTGGGACTCACAAGTACGTCCACAAAACCAGGTCCTGTCAGCGTTATCTCCCCAATAACTAGCCCGAGGCTGTCTAACAGCAATATCGCTTTTTTTACTACCCACTACTTAGAGAGCGGTGGCCGAGCCCAGCCGTAAGCCTTGGGGTACCGATGGCCACGCGCCCTCCCCTCGGGGGAGCACTGGTAATGGGCCGGCTTTTAATGAACTTTAATTTCCCTGACTGACAGCCCTGCAAAGCAGCCTTCAGAAGCAGGGTGGTCCCCAGGATCCTCGTTAGATGCCAGCAGAAATAAACAGGCTGTTTTAATTGATATTACAATTGGGGGCAAGCCTCCAAGCCACAGGGAAAGCATTGTCACGCCTGGCCCCGGTGCTCATCATCCTGCCAGCACGGAGGCACCACGGACCTTATTTGATTTCGGAAGTGCCAGGAGCCTCTTCCCCCGGGGCTGCGCAGCGGCTCGAGGGGCAGCTGTCCCTCGAGCTCCCCCCCTGCTGCTGGGATGGTTGCTTGTGGGGGAAAACCATTCCAACACAGCCAAATGTTTCCCCAAATTGTACTGAATTTTAAAAAAGGTGAGACGAGGAGCTTGAAAAATGTCCATTCTGCAACATGAAAAGTTGTGAAATGAGTTTTCCATTTAATGACAAATTCAACTCCTCTTAGATTATTTTAAAAAATCCAAAGGCCAAAGATGACCTGAACTATTCCATTATGCCCAAATTGATGTAATTCTAATAAAGAGAAGGCAAATACCAGCATGCAGCTATAGAGCGTGTGAAGTTCCTAAGTGGTTTGGAAATGCTGAGACAGCAGCGTTTGCGCTCACCGTTTCCCAAAAGGCTGTTTCCCGAGGCAAATGGGCCTGGCGACGTGGTTTCTGCTCTGACTCGGAATAAACCCCCCTGTTTCTGAGCACGGCCGCCGGCGGAGGCACGGCTCGGCACGGTGCCAGCCCTGGGCGGGATGCGGTCCCCAGGGATGCTCAGAGCTGGATGTGCCCTGAGAGCTCACCTCCTGCTCCTTCGCCCGTGGCGCCTCGGGGGGAGCCCGGCTCTCCTTGCTCTCCACCTCCAGTTTGGGGGTCACGCTCTTCCCCTTCGGCGCGGCGCTCTCGAGAGCTCTGGAAGGCTCCGGGGCAGCTTTGGGCAGCGGCTTTTCCTCTGCCGGCACCGGGGGCTTCTTCTCCACCGGGGCAGGGCTGGGGGTCCTGCTCTGCTCGGCAGCCCGGAGGCTCTTTGCGGGTGAGGGCTGCCGCTCGGGGGGTGCTGCCAGCTCGGCGGGCGCCGGCGCGGGCGCTCTCTGCTGCTGGCCGGCAGCTGGCGGCTGGTGCCGTGGGGAGCCGGTGGGCGGTTGCTTTGGGGCAGGCAGCGGCATCGGGGCAGGGTCGCCGAGGCTGCCTTCGAGCAGCCGCTGAGTTTGGCAGTTCAAGCACAGCCATTCGTTCTTCTGCAAAACACAGAAAGGAAAAGTTCTGTTGAAACTCTGGGGCCTTCGTCCCAGCAGGGATCTCACTGAGAAGTTCAGCTGATGGGACGCACGGCGATGGTGCAAAGGACTCAGCCTGCCCAAACCAAATAACCGGCTTTGGAGAGGGCAGGCAGTGAGCAGGCAAGCGCCGAAACGCCGGTGCGGGCTGTGGAGGCGAGCGCACGGTGCTGGAGCCGTACCCTACAAACCAGCTAGAAGAAGAGACCAACCGCCCAGCCTAAACCTACCCCGACCCTCGTCCAGCCCCCCGCGATCTTCAGCCAGAGGGATCATGGCTACGAGACAGGGGTTTCACACTCCCCCCCCACCCCCACCTCAGCATCGCCAGCGTTCTTCATCTCCAGTCTTGCCGGTATTTCGGTTTTAAATGAAGTTAAACAATGAAGGCGGATTACTGCCGTAGCTCAGCACTTCTTGGGCTCCATACGGTTTCCTTCTCACTCTGATTTGTTTTCCTCGATACAATAAAGGTTTAATAGCATAATCATAATACTTAAGGATCTTTTTTTCTAGGTTATCAGAAAATACTGGGTACAGAAGTAAGCAAAAATTTCCCAGAGATATTACCCAAAGTACACGCTGTGCAGGAAAAGAACAAGGCAATCTCATCTAGTGAAATTCTCAGCAAGAGCTGAGGTTTTATGGCCTGGAAAAAGCAGCTTGCAAGCAGGGCTGTGAGTGGCAGAGAGCCTGCGGGGCTACGGCAGGGGCTCGGCATTTTCTCTTCCTGACTTTTCTTTCGGCACCCCAGGGGGGTCTCCCGTGCCGGGGAGACCCTGCCGACAGTCCAGTACCCTGCGCTGCAGTCTGAACCCCTGTGGCAAATCACTATGCTGTTACAGCCTCGGATGGCAGAAAACCAGTGAAGGGATAAATGAATTTTCCCGAGCCATGGGAGAGCCTCCGGCCCGTCAGCAGCCAGTGCCGTGCGGAGCCGTGCGTACGCTGCAAGCGCAGGCTGGGCCACAGCAGCCAGCGCAGCATTTGCCATCGCATCCTGGCGCTTGCTGCAGCGAATGCCTCCAGCAGCAGGAGCTGCAAGCTGCCCGGCTCCTCCACGCGCGTGGGAAGGGCAAGAAATCCTGCCCGTGGCAGCTGCGGGGAGACGGGAGGCAAGCAAAGCCACCCACGCCCAGCCAGAACATCTCTGGCAAACCTCTGCGAGCTCTTGGTCCCCGTCTTTAAGAGACCTCCGCAGCCCCACCAGCACCCAGCACTGGCACCCGACACGCCGCTGGGTGCTAAAAACCCAGGGGCTTGGGGGAGATGCTGCGTCTGAGGCATCTAACAGCCCTGCGCCAGTCCCGTGGTCCCGCAGCCGTGCCGGCGCGGTGTTTGGTTATCCCGCAGCACCTCGGCTCCCTCTGGGAGGGATCGGCTCTGGAGCAGCCTCCCCATACGTCTGACTTGGCCGCCAGCATTTCCCAGCTAACGCGGCCAACGGGATTAAGCTGCCCCTGAGAAAAATGCAAACATTCGACAACCGGCTGATTTTCTAACAGCTTGTAAATCCCCTTTGAGATTAACCAGATCCCATGAAGATAATAATAATTAGGCTGTATTTAGCGCTTTACACGTCCGAACCGTTGGGTGCCCGGAAAGTCCGGGTGCCCCTCGCTGGGGTGGTAAGCGGGTAAGGAGCTTACGGTCAAGGCACAGCGGTGCCTGTCTGAGTCTCCGTGCTTAAAGATGCTGGAAACCATGGCCCCGATCAGGACGGGGATGGGGCCTCGCTCGACGCCGAGGTTTGCTGCCTGAGGGTGCACCGCGGCGCAGGCACGGGGGTTTTAACCGCGCGGAGCGCAGGTGATGGGGAGCTGGGGCCGGTGAAGACTGCAGCGCGCGGGAAAACCAGCAATGCCGCTGGGATGCAGAGCGGGCTCCAGGCGGAGGAAAGCATCAATAATTAAAGAGAGGGATGAAACCAAAGTGTGCCTGAGATGCTGTCTTAAATGAAGAGGCGCTGGCACGGCGGGGCGTGCTGGAAACGGGCCAGCCGGGCGGGCAGGGGGGCGAAGGCGCCGGGGGGGCTGCCCAGCCCAGCCGGGTTATCAGCTTACACTCCTGGGAGGGTCATTGCCCTGACCCCTCGGTCTCCCAGCCATCCTCACCCCCAAACCACCGGGATTTGCAGAGGAGTTATGGAAAAAGTAGATTTCTGGAGAGAGAAAGGTGCTCCTGTGGTCACTAGGGGCAGGACAGAGCCCGCGGTGCCGGGCAGCCCCAGCCAGCGACCAAGAGCGAGCGGCTTCATTCAAGCCATCACATCCGAGCGGTAACGACTATCCCGGTTTTTAATTGCGCACCACGCGAGCCGCATTGGGAAATGCAGCATGCGGCCGCAATTCCCGCAGGCTCTGCTGAAGGGGCGGCGATTGCCGCGCCGATGGCCGCCCGCGCTCCCTCCCGGGGGGCGAGGGAGGATCTGCAGCGGCCCTGCTCGCGGGGAGCCCCGGGGCTGCTGCCGCAATACCCCAGGGCAGTACGCGGGGACGGGGCACGGGGGCGGCGAGCATCGGGGGGGTGCGTGCGGGGGGTGCGCCCAGCTCCCCCCGAGCTCTGGCATCTGCTGGCAGGTGGCCACAGCCATGCTTGCCAACCTCCGCCAGGTTTTACCCTGCAATTGTTTTAATTTACTAATAGGAGACAACAAAACTGTAATTAACTAAAACAGAAGTCTTCCCGTGTAATTTTGGTCAACGTTACTGCTTGGCAAGTTAATTAAATGCTGAATCCCCCAGCGCCACTGGGGTTTTTTTTAACGATGGAGCCAGTGAGCTTCAGCATCACGGTTGTACATGAACCCCCTGTTCAGCAACTCGGAGGTCTGAGAGCCTTGGCAGGAGCCAGCGGTGCCAGAAGCTTCCCAGGCTTCTCCAGAGGCTTCCCGGCTTCCCCAGTTAGCTCCTGGGTGCCAGTCGCACCGTCCCCATCATCCCCGCGACCCTTGCTGCAATCTCTCAGGCTTCTGGGAAATGCACGGCCATGGTCTTCATCCCAGCGCAAACCTCTCCCTCCAACATCATCCCTAGGACTCTGCCCGGTTATTTATGTTCTACGGCACTATTTTACACAATCAAAATGGTATCTATTAAAATACCAGGACAAAAATCTGTACAAAATAAGATAAACAGCATGAGGTATAAGTACCTCGCAAGCCAGATCTCATCTCCCAGCATTAAATGTGGTGAATCTCACCAGAATATTTCATTTATTTGCTGACAAGTACTGTGCAGGGCTCATGACTGTGACAGATGGGTGCCTGGAAAATATGGAAAACACTTCTGGTATCTGAATCAAGATCCAAATTAACAACAGGAACCTCATAAAATCACTTCTCAAGCATTCCTCGCAGCCCCGCTTGCAGGAAACCTCCCGTTTAGGAGGGCTCCTGACACCCAGACACCTTCTACGCCCCCACCCGCAGCAGAACTGGGGGCATCTCACTGTATGATCCCATCGCCCAGGTGCTCAGCACCCTGGTGCTAAGAACACCCCGGCTCTGTCCATACTGTGGATGGGTTTTAGCACAGTTTTAAAGGAAAGGGACCGAGTCACGTTTGATCACTGGATGCCAGGGCTGTTTTGGACCCATCTCGGGCAGTGCCGGGGACCTGGCTGGCAGGTTCTCCATCCTCTGAGCGCTCCTGTGCCCTTCCCTCCCCTCGGCAAAGATGCTCTCTCTGCCAGCAGCCTCCCCCGCTGCTCATTCAGATGCCGCTGCCCGAGCGCTGGCTGATGCTCTCTCCCCCTCGGTTTCAGCCCAGCTGAACTCTCCCCAGCCCCTTCAAGTCACCTCCCTGGAGCTGGAGGCACCGCACTCCCCCTTCAAATCACCGCACCCCTCTGCCAAAGCCCTGCCACCGAGCCACTGCAGTTTTAGGAGGCGACGGGGAGCATGCCGACCCGTGCCAACCGGCGCTTCTCCGGGAGGCTCAGCCACGGAGGGCAGGCTGCAATCACGGTCCCGACCACAGCACGTTCACAAAGCACATTTTCAACCTCGTGTGCCGTCAGCAAATAACCACGGGCCTGGTTTTACCTCCACCCCAGCCCTTCTCTCTCCTAGGATGGGATTTGAGATGAGGGCGAGGAAATGCGCCGCGACGGCGGAAGCGCTAGAGATCAGGAGACGAGATGGAGCGAATGCAGGAGATGCTCGTCGGAGCTGTGCCCGTGGCGGGAAGAGACTGGAGAGGATTCAGCTGGCCCCAGCGCCAGGAGGGGACCGTGACCAAGGGGAACGCGGGGGCAGCGGCAGGCAGGGGCAGCCCTGAGGAGCCAGGACGGGCCGGGGGGTTGTGCACACACGCGTGTTCACACACCGCCACGGGACAGCCGCCTGCGGGACGGTGTGTGCACACACGCGTGTTCACACACCGCCACGGGACAGCCGCCTGCGGGACGGGGCAGGGCAGAAAGCGCTATTGCTCCGATGGTGCCTTTTTTCCCTAAAAACACCCTCAAAATCCCGCTCAAGCCAGACGCAGAGCTGCCTTCGCTTCGTGCTTGCTAACTACATTTATGCTGGCAGATGGGTGCTGCTTCTGAAGTTTATGCATGCATATATATACCTCTATACATCTATGTATATCTATAGATCTATATAAAAAATCTGTAAATAAAAAAGAAGTGCTAAATGCAACTCAAGCACCGTTCAGCAGATCGGGTCGTGTTTCTCGAGCCCAGCTGGCCACGCGCCGACGCCTGCCCGGCGGGAGGCCGTCGCAGGCAGCGCAGCAACGAGCCAGCCCTCCCCAGCGTAACAGCTGCCGGGAGCTTCCGCAGCAGGGAGAGGCAGCGAGGGGACCGCCCGCATCCCCCGCAGCAGAGCTTCCTGGGCTGCCAAGTGCTCCACACTAATTGACTTCATTACCACCAACTGGGCAAGTAGTTGCAACCAGGGTTCACAGGTTAGCCCAGCTGAAAACCACCACGGTTATTTCAATCCCCTGCTAAATATAGCATTTCACTAAGCAACCCAGTGATGTGTTTTCCAGCATCAGCCTATTCTTATCTGTTCCTGTGGCCTCTCTCAGGCTGATGGAGCTGACAGTCCCTCCCCAGCCCTATTTTAGATGTGTGCGATGTATCGGTGGCCTTCACGCCGCAATAATGTGATTAAAAGCAGTGCAGGGCAATGAGCTTGCCGGGATGAGCTCTGCGTTGCAGGGCTTGTTTTCTGCCTCCCATCTGCTCCATTCCATCCCTTTTCCTTCTCTGTGCTGGGACCTCTCCCGGTTGGAAAAAAGACACAGAAAGAGAAGATGGGAGAAGCCGCACGCGCTGGCTGAGCGCTGGGGCTGCCGTCAGCCGTGCTGGGAGGGAAGGGAAGGACGTGGGCAGTGGCAGCTCCCAGCCCCGGCTCCAGGGCAGCCGCAGGGGAGACGCCATGTCTCACACCGACGCTCCCTCCCCAAAACTACCCGGAGGGGACCTGGAGCAGGAGCAGCGGTGTCTGCCCTACCACCCATCTCCTTTACCGGTGCCACGGAGAGGAGAAGGCAGAGCGGAGATGGGGAGCTGGACAGCAGCCAGGTGCCGAAGGGGCCATCACAGTCCTGTTCCTGCGGCGCCCAGGAGCATCCTCCTCCCTCGGCTCTCCCTTCTCCTTCCCCCCTGCACATGCCTCACGTTGGGGATTTTTTTTCCTTCCCTGCTCCTGGCCACAGCAGGGATGCATCAGCCCTCCACGACACAGCCCAAGGGTCAGAGAAACAGCACCCGGGGTGTTCACAGCCCCCCACCCCACATTTCGATACACCACATAGCCTGCGGAGGATTATTCCAGCTGAAAATCTTGGACTGATGAGTAATAGCAACGCCCCCCTCCGCTCGCCTTCGAGGAATAGCTGTGCTCTTGCCAAGTCCAGCTTATTCCGCTGCAGCAGCCGATGGGCCAGTGAACGCCGCCACGGTGGGGAGAAAGTGGTGTGAGCCTCTGCGGCCACAGGAGAGCTGCAAACCTGGTTTCCACCAGCATGGCCAGCCTGGACCACCTGCGGCTTCTCACCCAGCTGCAAACCCCAGTAGCCGTGCCCTGGGGTCAGCGCATCGCCGCCCTGGGCAGCCCCTCCTGCGGCAGACGTGGAGATCTGCAGAAAACTGATGGGCTTTTTGGGGCACTGACCTGCGGACACTGCTCTGCTCTGTCACCTGAGCTGTCCCATGGCTCCCAGGAAGGGTCCTTCCCAAATTTGGCTTGATAAAGGCTAGAGAAAAAGGCCACCAACTCTTCCACGTTATTAGGAATTGTGGCATTAGAGTCAAGCTTTTCCATATTATTATTTTACTATCGCGCCCAAATAATTTCATTCCACAGAGCTGGGAAACAAGCTCGCCTTGAAATGCCTGTCTCGAATGCCAAAGGGCCAGTTGGGTAACCAGTTTGGATCATCTGGCTAGGACCCCAGAATAAAGTCCCCCCACCCTTGGCATCCAGCTGAAGCACCCACAGCTGAGCGGCTCTCGACACAGCCCAGCTCTGGAGCATCCCAGCACCTGCATCCTCGCGCGGCCGTAGCCATCAGGCTCCCCCAGCTCGTCTCTGCCCCTGCCCATCTTCCACCACCTCCAAAATTAGGGCAGCTGCTGCGGCAGGAAGCACCTTCTGTATTTTTGGAGCTAAAAAAAAAAAAAAATCTTTTCGAATGGCAAGAATGTTTCTAAGTCAAAGGATTGAAACTATTTTGCAATCAAGGAAGTGTATTTCCAAACGAGCCCGATTGCGAGAGCCTGGGTGCTGTGTGGGCTGTGTGAAGGGGCTGCTATAAAAGGGTACACAGCTGTCCAAAATTTGGAAACCGGTGCTTTTGCAGAATATATATAGATATCCCTCCCCACTCAACATATTTCCTTCCAGTTCATTAGATAAAAAAAAAAATTTAAAAAATCAGTAGGTTATTGAGGAGAGCACGTTGATGCTTTTGGCTGGTCTAAAAGCCACGGGACCGATTCCCATCGCCCTGGGAAGGGTCTGCTGAGCATCGCTGCCGCTGCCACGCTCCTGCAATAACAGACATCCGGCCATAAACCAGCCGCCGTCAGGAACGGGAAGCAGAGACGCCATCTCCCAGCACGGCAATGGCGGTGGTGATGAACGCAAGCCGGTTTGCCTTGAGATGGTGAGGAGGGGAGAGGTGGAGGCCAACCACCTCTGGTGGGCCATGGGCCATCCTCTGCTTTACCATTTGAAGAAGAGAAGACTAGTTTTGGAGCTAGACGTGACCACCAGAAATGCCCATCCTTGCTCAGACCCAACAAGTTCACCCACCACCTTCTGCACCAGGTCATCCCTCAGCACTTTGGTTCAGATAAAATACAGCCTTGATTTCACTCGGTTGCCACTGCTGGGCAGCAGCTTTGATACTCATTCTTCTCCGTTATTTCCAATCTGGATGCGCTGCCTTTTTTTCCTGGCCATTGGCTACCACCGTGCATCTTCTGCTACCTTGACCATTACCCGATGTCCCCTTCTGCAGCGAGCGGGTGGAGATAAAGCTGCCTCTGGCGTGGGACAGACTCAAGACGAAGCATCTTTTCAAAGAAGTGGGAGAGACGACAGGCCCAGGCTGGGCACCCGAGGGTGCCATCATGGGAGGAAACGCAGGAGCGCAGCGCTGCGTATTTAAGAAAAAGGAAAATCACAAAGAGTGAGAAAAACAGGAGGAACAAGAGAGCAAGCCTCAGACGCTGAAAGTGCTTTTTGTTTTCCTTTGTACTGAACCTTACTATTTCTCTCTGTTTTATCTCAGAGAAAGAGCTAAATTAACTACCAGCTCAGTTCCAAGAGACTGGATCCAAATGGATGAAGAATTAAGAAGATTTTCTGTTCACAATAAAATCCAGCCGACGGTATTAAAGCAGCAGAGGGTTTGGTCTGGTTTTCAAAGATTAGCTATGGCTGTCCCAGGGAAGACAAGCTCCGATTTTCCCATTTTGCTCCAATGTGACATTTATAAAGCTGTCTGGATCATTTACAGTCGTTATAGACCAGACGGCCATGACCATCATTTAACCACCTAGAAGAGAGGGATGTGACTCTTGTCCTCTAACGTGTCCCAGCTTCCCATTCCCTCTTGCCCACACAGAGACCAGTTGCTCCCAGTGCACCCTCCCACAGGACCCCGCCGGCTGCCTGCTCCAGCTGTGCTAGGGATGCACCCGCTGAGAAACCGCATCTTCTCAGCAAGCCCCGCCACTAACATCACGACTCAGCTCTGCATTCAGCACTAAAACCCACCAGCACAGCCGCAGGAGTCTATTTTTCCCCTACTGATAAAGGAGTAATATATTGTTCATTTTTGTTTGCATCGATCTGGCTGTGCATTGTAATTTACTCCGTGATGTAGTACTCCTTAACGAGATTTATCAGCCTGCCAGCCAGTCTTATCTTTAACAGTCCCCATTATCGGGATGTATGTCTCAGCCAAGGTTAACAGCAGCAGGAGGATCTCCGAACGCCGGCTGCATGATAATAATCCTGCAATAACGCCCAGGAGACATATGTTGGGTCCAGTGGAGCCCGTACCTTGGTCACCACGGATCCTAACCCCCTTCGGTGCATTGGCATGGCGCAGGTGCAAGGTGTTTCTCGTGGCCACGCTGCTATTTCACGCACACATTTGATGAAATAACCATGTCTCTTCAGGAACCGTTTGAACCCCTATGTGGAAGATTTCAAGTTTGCAGCAAAATAATGCTTGCAGAGAGAGAAACCTGGCAAAAGTCTGCAGAAAACAAATATAATATTCTATTCATTTTTCCAAAAGAATGGAAGAAAATCCAAGAAAAGTTAAGTTTATTAGAGAAACCTTATTTAATCAAAACCTTGGGTTTTCATAGGCACTAGTGTTGACTAAAATATCCAGCCATCCAACTAGTAATTTTCTACATCTGATAAAAGCAGATTCAAGCTGTCTGATTGCTCTCTTTCAAATTGCAAAGAGCCCCAAGTGTCTATCAGGCAGCAGCCACTCACTTCCAAACCAGAAGAAAATCTGCATCTTCAAGAGCTTCAGCTTCCTTCCCACTACGAGCTGTTCAGTTCCCAGTCCCCTCGTCCCCAAACCAGTCTGACAGCAGCAAAAGGGTTTGAACCTAATTCATGATCACGATGGATCCTTTTCAAAGTGTGTTGGGGAGCCAGCAGCTGTACGGCTTGAAAGCTGAGGACATCACAAACCAATGTCCTGTGGTACCTGCACAGTCACAGAAGGCTTTCAAAACTCTAAAAATAATTAGAAGATTTTCCCAGGAGACAACCCTACATCGGCACGTGGAGGTAGCCAGGGGTACTCAGGGCTCCACTGCTGACACCTACCAAATCCACCATCCCATGGTCCTTGCACGTTGGGTAGATGCACCACCGGAGGAGACATCTGCTAACGGTTGTCCTCAGCTCTCCCAGGCTCTGCCAGCGAGCGGGAGGTCACCTCTGGGATTTCCTGGCTGTTTAGCACTTGGAAAATAGGGCACCAAAGGCCAAGGGCTTCACCTTCGGGTTGTGAGCAGTGCTGCGCAGACACAGGCAGCATCTCGGGGTAACCATGACCTCACTGATGTCAGCCCTTTGCCTTTCTCTCTTTCTCCGTCCTGTTCTGTTTCTATTTCTATGGCCCCCACCAGGATTTTTACCCTGAAATACGTGTGTGCCTAGAGAACTGGAAGCTTTGGTTTCTGTGGGCGATGCTGTTTGACCCCATTCCATGACTGCTGCTTCAAAAAAAGCCCATATGCCCTCCTCTTGGCTTCAAGATTGTGAGTCCCAATTTCAGTGGCAGAAATATTTTAATTAAATAAACTACCTTTATGGAATAAATCAAGTGATAAGCTTGAAAAATTAACTCTCATAATCTTTCATGCTCTGTGCAGGTCAATAAAATATTACAGTAAAAGGCTGGGAAACGTTCTAGAAACACAGGTTGTTACAACAGAGACAAATGAGCCATTTTACTCCCCAAATTATACACATCAGCATTTTTCCACGCTCGTGCCTTGCACGCCCTCTCTTCCATCTCCTCGCCTGCTGCGAAGCTGGAGCATGGCCGGTGGCTCCCACCCTCTCAGGTCCGGCTCCCAGCCCTCCTCGTCGGGAGAGCATCTCCCTCCCTGTCCTCACCGGCTGTGCTCATCCCATGCGATTCCTGACTCCACCAAAATGCCTAAAATCTGAGCCGTAAGGGCACGCTTGGGGAACCCAGGGGTTGCCTACAGAGGGGGTACACGTCTTGCTGGGTCCGATATAATTTTTATCACCTTTAAGACTTATTTTAAAACTTAAGCTTGTTTTCAAAACCCCCTTATTTTAACTTAAACTTATTTTTAAAATAGCTGATAGTCCCCCAGCTGCCACATGGTGATTTGATGGTGGCCCTGACCCGAGTGGATGTTCCCACCAGTGGTGCCAGGTCTCTCTGCAGCCGGGAGGCAGGAACTGGCTACAGGCGCCGGGGTGGAAGAGCTGAGATTTTCCATCCGTGCTGGTTTTAGCTGGGGTGGAGTTAATTTTCTTCACAGTAGCTAGTACAGGGCTGTGTTTTGGATTTGTGCTGGAAACTGTTGATATACAGTTACAGAGGTGTTTTTGTCCCTGCTGAGCAGGGCTTACACAGAGTCGAGGCTTTTTCTGCTCCTCACTCCACCCCACCAGCGAGGAGGCTGGGGGGGCACAAGGAGTTGGGAGGGGACACGGCTGGGACAGCTGACCCCAGCTGACCAAAGGGATATTCCATACCATATGACATCATGCTCAGCGTATAGAGCTGGGGGAAGAAGAAGGAAGAGGGGACGTTAGGAATGATGGCGTTTGTCTTCCCAAGTCACCATTACATGTGATGGAGCCCTGCGTTCCTGGAGGTGGCTGAACACCTGCCTGCCGAGGGGAAGGAGGGAATGAATTCCCTGGTTTGCTTTGCTTGCGTGCGCGGCTTTTGCTTTCCCTGTTAAACTGCCTTTATCTTAACCCACGAGTTTTCTCACTTCTACCCTTCCGATTCTCTCCCCCATCCCACCAGGGTGGAGTGAGCGAGCGGCTGGGTGGGGCTTGGTTGCCGGCTGGGGTTAAACAATGACACCATCTCAAGAGTAAATGCAGCAAGAATGAAGCTAAGAAGCTAAAACAAAAGGAAATGGTTAAGTCCGCATAAAATGGTTGCTTTAAAAAAAAATTAAAAAGAAAAATCACATGAATCTTTGCTCAGTTTACCATGCACCTGTGAAGGCATTTACTTCCCCAGCTGCCCTTTTTGCAACGGCAGACAGATGCCTGTGGGACCTCTTGACTCCCTGAAGCCACAGGAGGAACCACCTCATGCAAACCCTTTAAGTAATTTAAGAAGTTCCACCTCAAGACCAGTTTGGGGCCACTCCAGAAACCTGCTCCTCTGAAGGCTGTCACACTCGTCTGACTTCCAGCCCGAAGAAAAACCCAGATTTTTTAAAAATATTGCTGCCTAGCTCTAGTTTGCTCTTCCTTTCCTCATGTCCGATTTGCTCTCGGCAAACAGATGACTGTTGGTCATACTTAACAGCTCCGAGTAAATCAGGAAATTATGTAAAGAAGGGAATTTCACAGCTCCTTTGCAGACAGCGAGCCCTTTCAGTGCAGCGCGGGTGTTCGTTCCCGGCAGCTAGCAGGATCTGCTGCCGCATCCCACTCGCCCGAGCCTGTGAAAGCACTCGGCCCTGCTCATCCAGGCAGTCCAGCTCCAGAGCCTTGATATGGCCCCGGCTAGTACAGAGTCACAGGCAAAACCACAGCGCAGGTCCTATCCTTACACCCACGTTCACGCTTTCAGGGATTATTCCCAATCCAACACCTCATTTCTTTGCCAAGCGAGAGGGTTTTTTGAGAATATTTGTTCTCCGAGTCAACCAAACCCCACTGAAATCAATGCTTTTCTGCTTCAACAGGCTTGGGACCAGGTGCTTTTTGTACTCCAAACAATTAAAAAATCCTAACAAAAAAAAAAACCCAAACCCAACTCGTGTCAGAGATCAGAGACTGCCTGCTAGTTACCTCCCAGTCACGGCACAAATAAGGGCCAAAAGCTTCTAGCCGTGGCACAGGAAAACATGAAGCATTCAGAGATGCAATCTGAAGATCCCAAAGCAGATCTCTAAATTAAAAAACCCCTCTCATCACTCCCAAAGGTATCTCCATTTTCCCCAAATCCTCCCTGTGGCTTCTAGCATTTTGTTGTACTCTCTGCTTCAAGTAACTCAGGGCAATGAGGTCTCCAGGCTAACTCTGAAAAACATCTTCGCCCCCCTTCCCAACCTCACCTTTCTTCTTGCCTTTGTGTTGTGAGAAACGTAAAAGCCAATGCAGGACCTTGTTCTGCTGTGCCACTTCTGCTGCAGGGCACCGAGCAACTCCCATCCCACTCTGTTGTGGGCATTCGCTTCCTCAGGTGCAAAGGGGCTCTTGGAAAATCTACCTTTGAGATGTTTCATCATGCCAAGGAAGAGGGTGGTGAAGGTGGTCCTGTGTCCATTCCCCTATGGTCACTCCTCTGCAAGGAGAGCACGGGACAGGGCATCAAGGAATGAGAAAGGCATGAAGGACTTGGGCGGCTCTCCACTTAAGGTCTCTCAAGGTTCATTTCATATAACTATCTAAAATTTGGGCCGCTGGTCTCAGCAAATCATCATCTGCCCCAGGCGTGAGATGAGCATCTCCAGGGCGGGAAGCCAAGACCCTTGCAAGGAGTCACCCTGGCTGGGTACCACTCTCTCCATCCGCGTGGAGAGGTGCCTCCGCCGCCAGCTCAGCCTGGGTACCAGACCTGCAGACACCTAGAACCAGAGACAAACCCTCAACGGCAGCATCAGCTTAGAGTCATAGAATCATAGAGTGGTTTGGGTGGGAAGGGACCTCTAAAGGTCGTCTATTCCAACCCCCCTGCAATGAGCCGGGACATCTTCAACGAGCCGGGACATCTTCAACTAGATCAGGTTGCTCAGAGCCCCGTCCAACCTGACCTGGAATGTTCCCAGGGATGGGGCATCTACCACCTCTCTGGGCAACCTGTGCCAGTGTTTCACCACCCTCACTGTAAAAATTTTCTTCCTTCTATCTAGTCTGAATCTACCCTCTTTTAGTTTAAAACCATTCCACCCTGTCCTGTCGCAACAGCCCCTGCTAAAAAGTCTGTCCCCATCTTTCTTATAAGCCCCCTTTAAGTACTGAAAGGCCGCAATAAGGTCTCCCCGGAGCCTTCTCTTCTCCAGGCTGAACAACCCCAACTCTCTCAGCCTTTCTTCATAGCAGAGGTGCTCCATCCCTCTGATCCTTTTTGATCATTTTTGTGGCCCTCCTCCGGACCTGCTCCAACAGGTCCAGCTTCCCCTAGGCCACGGCAGAAGATGGAGGGTCCCCGCGTTCCGAGCCGTCACGCGGAGCCGGCGCTGGGGCAGCCCGGGCAGGGCGGCGCAGGGCTCCCCGAGCACTGCACACCTCGTCCGCAGCACGCTGCCTTATTTTAGCAGGCGGAGCAGATGGCAGTGGGACGATAAGGAGGCAAGGCAGAATCGACGAGAAGGCTTTTGAAATAAAGCCCCGTGTTCTGCCGAAGGGGTTTGGTGCCTTTTGACGGTCGTAGCCAGGATGAGCTTTGAGGCAGCTCAGGGGTTCACTGGTGGGGGACCTACAGCCACGGAGAGCAGAGGCGGGGAGAAGCCTGCCCTGGTTCCCAAATACCACTTGGTTGGCTCAGCACGTCCTCGGTGAGGCACAAACAGAAATAATCCTCAGCAAAGGGAGGCAGAGCCCTCGTGGAGGCTTTCAGCCCCAGCGAGAAGGTGCCTCGGCTCCACCGCCTCCTGCCCGCGGGGCTGGGGGGAGCTGGGACCGTCCCCTTCCCTGCCGCCGCCGTGGGTTTCTGCATGGCTGAGCCTGAACATCCCTCAGGGCTGCCCGCAGGATCTTCCCTGCCTGAAATGCAGGGGATGCTCTGGACAGCACCCTGGTTTTTCCTCCTCTCCGAGCCCCTGCAGAGCTGGGGACCATGACAGCAGCACGCAGGGACTGGTCTAGCAGCGGTAGTCCTGAGCTCGGACTCCAGGGCACGTTGAGAAGATGGTTTATCCCCCACTTGCCCTGCGCAGCCCCGTGCCCAGTGCCAGGCGGCAGCACAGCCTCCTTGCACCCCAAAGACCGTACCCCACCAGCCCGGCTACCGGGATGCTCAGGAAGACGGTGCCAAAGGCTTTGCAAGGTGGACGCCATCCACGTGGGACCTGACGAGAGCTGTGAAACCCCAGCCTCCCTGCTGTCCCCTTCACCCGGTGACACGTTCACCAGCACCTGCAGGACAAAGCACCACAGGGCAGGGACGGGCAGCCCGCAATAACCACAGCCGTATCCTCCCAGATCTCTGCCTCCACCTTGTCCTCCAACATACAAAATATAACTCCAGCAGCTGCGCCTTTAAAACTGTTTCTTTTCCAAATGCCCTGGAAAGTTGTTTAAGTTGCAAAGTATTACCTGGGGCTTTCGCATCAGGTTCTTAATTAGCTGAAACGATTTGCTTTGCCGGGGAATCATTTCCAGGAGCTCCTAAACAGCTTTTACTATCAGCCCTAGGAACAGCCTCGGAAGGGAAAAGCATTTCTTCTGGGTGGCGAGCCGAGCACCAGGCTATACCTCTGCCCCCTCCCCCCAGCCAATTTCTTTCTGCCACACAAAGAAGTTGGGCAATTTTTAACAGTAATTTTCATATTCCCTTCTGCTGGGAACGGAATAGCAAGCTGCTACTTCCCTCGACACCTGAAGTGCAGGCAGGGAGACATTTAGCTCTCAGCTCCCCAGCACCGCCCTCGCCGGGAATTCCAGGTCCCCGCCGCAGGCAGGCGGTCGCAGGGGAAGAACGCCCGCGTTTGGCCGTGACCGCGCCAGAAAGAACAGGCACCTTCAGATCACACCAGGGATATAAAACAGCCTCTTACCTCCCCAAAAGGAGGACTTTTTGGCGCAGAGAGAAGGCGATAGCATTCCCTTTAATGGGTTACTTACTTATAATTGTTCATTTTGCATACTTTCTAGAAGATCTCACTTCTCTAGGTGCCATTTCAAGCAACATATTTAGAAACTCTTGGCAAAGTACAAACTAATAAATAATTTTGGATGTCCTTTTCCGAGAGGGCAGGCACATCAGCTCCTGCTGACAGGAGTGAAGCAGTCTCCTGTGGGTACAGCAAAGCCGTGGCTACGTTCCCTCTTTAAACTGTCATTTTGTGTCCCATTTCTCATCCAGTTTCTTATGCCTGGCGGGGATCGCCTTTAAAATTTGGGGGATTTTAAATTAAAATTAATCGTGTGGCAGAGCACCGAGCCAATGCCACCTGCAGCAGCACAGGAGGGCACGGACAGGGAAAGGCGCTGGCATTTCCTCCGCGCCCCTGCTGCGGGATGGAGACGTTTCCCAGCTACAGCCAGATCTAGCTGAATTAGGGAAAACAGGATAATGGGGTAAAATCAAGGAACTCCAGAAAAACTATTCTAGCAAATTACCAAATAACTCTACAGATAATTTGGATGCGACAAAACCTTGCGTCTGCTGTTTCACGAACAAACAGTCTGCGATGCACCAAACACCAAAGGAGGACGTTACCCAAACGCACCTATGTTAGCACATGATATAGCTAGCAAGCCTCTGTCTTTGGAGGAGCCAAACAGGGTGGCAGAAGCTGTCCCCAGGGTGGTTATCTTCTGCTCTTTGGTGCTGGTGTTTGCACAACAGGAAAATTTTTTAGAGAGAAATACATTTTATATTAGGGCAATCAATATCCTTAGAAAGTGGGCGAGCCTCCGGAGGCACAGGAGCCCTCCCCGGCACCCTCCTCTGCTTTGTGAGCTTCTCAAGGGACATTTCCTAAAAATTCCCCATTTTCTCAGGGAATGTTAACACATTTTGATGGAGCGTTTTATCCCCCAAGGCTTCTAAATATTGCCTACGCAACCAGACCCTAGTCCAACACACCTGGGTTAACCTCATTTATTTATGGCTAAGGCCAGAGCGGGGGGCGGGGGGAGCACATGGAATGGGAAAGCGGCCGCCTGTCCCCACAGAGCCACAGTTTGGCCCCGGGGGAGGTGGGACGTGCCCATTGCCCCAGGAGCAGCCCCCCATCGCAGGGGCCAGCAGCGCTGCTCGGCAATCAGCCCAGCTCCCGCAGGGCTCCCCGAGCTCAAGCACGGCCACGCACATGCAGGACAGACAGTGGGTGCGGGGAGCACCTGATGTGCCGCACGTGAAACCCCCTCGCCCGAAAACCGCAGTAGGGTTGTCACCAACGTTTTGGGGGTCAGTCCTTGCGGTGCCAGAAATAACAGGTAGCAAAGGCAGGAGGAGAGATGGGGACTCCCCCGGCCCCAAACACAGGCGCTGGCTTGCAAGTCGCCAAGCACTTCAACACACAGCAGCCCAAGCGCTGGACAAGCGCTTTGCACCTACTCACGGGAGCAGAAACGGGATAAAAATCAAAGACGGAAAAGACTGCAATCGTTGCAGGATCAAGCACAAGCATCTATGTTAATGGCTCGGCTTATAATTAAAATCACTTAGGTTAATAACAGCACCTCCGTGCTAATCCCTCCTAAACTTCTGATTATTGGAAAGGAGCTGGTTTACAGCCTTACATGAAAAATGAGCCTATGGAAGTGTGCTGGTTTTTCTTCACAGTAGCTAGTACAGGGCTGTGTTTTGGATTTGTGCTAGAAACAGTGTTGATAACACAGGGATGTTCCATCCCTGCTGAGCAGGGCTTACACAGAGTCGAGGCCTTTTCTGCTCCTCACCCCACCCCACCAGTGAGGAGGCTGGGGGGGCACAAGGAGTTGGGAGGGGACACGGCTGGGACAGCTGACCCCAGCTGACCAAAGGGATATCCCGTACCATATGGCGTCATGCTCAGCATATAGAGCTGGGGGAAGAAGGAAGGGGGGGACACTGGGAGTGGTGGCGTTTGTCTTCCCAAGTCACCGTTACGTGTGATGGAGCCCTGCGTTCCTGGAGGTGGCTGAACACCTGCTGCCCAGGGGAAATAGGGAATGAATTCCCTGGTTTGCTTTGCTTGCGTGCGCGGTGTTTGCTTTCCCTGTTAAACTGCCTTTACCTCAACCCATGAGCTTTCTCACTTTTACCCTTCTGATTCTCTCCCCCATCCCACCAGGGTGGAGTGAGCGAGCGGCTGGGTGGGGCTTGGTTGCCAGCCAGGGTTAAAGCATGACAGGAAGCACCAGGCTTTGTAAGAAATCCTGTATCAGCACCAAGGAAGCTGCAGCATGGCTTTCAGTCTGCCCAACAGAGCAGATGCTGCCAGGCACATTTTCTAGGAAAAAAAAGAAAAAAAAAAAAAAAAAAAAAAGAAAAAAAAAGAGACATGTAGCGAAACGAAGCTGTTTCAGTTTAAATGGCAGGGGCAGAGATGATGTTCTGCACTGAACAGGTTCACTGAAAGCTGGGAAACAAACGGGAGTGGAAAATGCAGGGATGTGTCTTTCCCTCTTCTGCTCTGTGAATAAAACACACGCGGGGGAAGCCAGAGTCCACACGATCGAGGAGCCCAGACGCCACAACAGCAGGCGTGCAAAGGCTTTTAAGCAGATTAAGAAGCAGATGAATCCCCTGGGGGGGGGTCAAAGTGCCTGTAAAGGTGTGGTACTCAACTCCTCTGCACGCCAGGATGGGGGTCCCCAAGACCCAAGAATTTCCTTTGGGAGAGCAGAAAATAAGTATAAATAAATAACAAAAATAAACCAGTTTCTAGTGTCTAGGGTTTTGCCAGCCATCCCCTGCCCTGGGGTGCCATGTGAGCACCCGGGTTCTGCGAGGATCTCACACCTCCAGAAATCAAACTGTCCCTGTGAAACATTTCTGTCTCAAGTTAAGTGGCAAATGTCAACCAAAAAGGCGTTTAATCACGCGTTTCCAGTCAGTTCCTGACCCCTATGTCTGAAAAATCATTCAAAAGGTGCCTGCGAGGTGGCCACGGGCCATGCTAACAGATCCATCACCGAGACTGAAAATCAGCCTGGATAATATAAGAATGAAACGTTGCTCGAAATCTCCATTCAGAGACCTGCACGGGCTCAGAGCCTTGGTGTGCTTCAAAGAAAGAGCTTGCTTTCATTTTCTATTTCGCTTTTGCATTTATTTTTGCTGCAGGTCAGTACCACCCACCTTCCCCAGCTCATCAGCCCAGCAACCAGGCCAGGAGGAGGAAGAGGAAGAGGAAGCAGCCAGCCACTTGGTGCACCCCCCAGGTCCATTCAGCTTTTTGGCTTTTAACATGCTGTGATATTTTATTTTTTTAAATAAAAGGCTGAAGTGCCCTGGCTCACACTGCTTGCTCCTTGCTGTCACCCGCGTTGCCCTGCGAGAGGATCACTGTGTGCGGGCACATCGCACCAGAGCTCTGCTGAGTCCCGGGCACCGCGACAGTGCAGAACTCCAATTCCCCCAACAATATTAACTCTACAAGGCTTCCCTTTCCACTAGGAGAAAGGTCCTGTTTCTCTGGAGACCAGAGTTTACACTGCATTGCAGGGAGACACAAGGAGAAGGATGATGGTGAGGGCTCAGCTCTTCATCCCGCACCTCCTGGCAGTACCACCACTCCCTCAGGGATCAGGCTGCATCCCTTCAGCAAAGCCCCACAGCCATTTAACAGAGAAAGAAAATGAACACCCAGAAAACAAACACCCAGAGAAAGAAAACGAACCACTGAGTGTTCACTTGTAACCGCGCTGATAATGCCGTTTTTCTTTGCATAGATTTTCTGCCTTTGCCCAGCGGCATTTTCTCCAACGCTCAATGTACTTCTCAGGAGATGGGCTCTTATAGTCCTCACCTCGCATGGCTCGCCCCAGCACACGTGTAGTCAGGAAAATAGGACATCCCAGCACATGGCAAGGACTAAATGCTGAACTACATGCTATGTGAAACATGATTAAACCAGGGTGAAACACTGCAGCGGTTGAGTTGTAGGTACCATAAAACTGTCTTTCGGGTCCTGTTGGCCCTTGGAGAAGGACGCAACCTTCACCAACATGCACATGGCTGATGAAGGCTTGGGCTTGCTTCAGCAGCACGGCCCCAGTGTCAGGAGGCTGTGCTGCCCACGCGGGCTTGCCCTGCCCTTGGACTTTACCAACAACGGTTTCAACATGGGAAGGAGGGAGTCAACGCGAGCCTGGGCTGAGCTAGCGATGCCCATCCCCTACACATGCACATCTAGCTGGTAATCCCATCATCACCATCACCGTTGGCTTCTTCCCCAGCATGCCCACACACTTCACTGCTGGCAGCCCCTCTCCTCACTCTAATTTTGTTCCATGGACCTTTACAGATGCTAAAGGCCGTGGGATACAACTGTAAAACGCCACTGGGTTCACTAGGAGAAACGATGCTGCTTTGGAAGGTGGATCAACACCAACAAAGTCAGTCTGAGATGCTCCCATCACAGCCAGAAAACCGAGCTTCTCCACTGCAGCCCAGCCCTAAGGCTGCCTCCCCCTCAACCCACTCAGAAATCCAGTGTTACAAAGCCAATTAAATGCTTGATTAAGTGTCCCAATGTGTTCCCAAATAAAGTACTAACATAGCATGTTATAAAAAAAAAAAAAAAAGAAAGAAGAAAGCTCCAGGTTGTATAATGGCCTGCAAGCACATCAGGATAATCTCTGCCTGCTCCCAGGGGGTGGAAACAGGAGCTGAACAGCCAAATGATCTCGCCATCTCCAATAAAAAGAGCTGTTTCTCTCTGCCCACCACACCTTCAGACTGAGACTCTGATTTACATGGTCCCACCAGCCTCACCATCTGCTGCTGGTACCTGCCCGGGGACCGTGCACCTCCACCGTCAGTCCCCAGGCTGCTGCCGAGAGCACGCTGCTCCAAAGATCCCTTCCAACCCGACCCCCTTCACAGACTTCTTGTCTTGGTAAGAGCAGTGTCCACCACAGGCAGATGTTCTCCACCTCCACCAGCAGCCCCTGCTGCGGGCAGGGGAGAGGTCTCATGACACAGGAGCCCAGGCACCCCACTGAGCAGCCTGGATTCAAGGGTCAGCGCTACCGCGTCCTACCGGCCCCCAACAAGTCACCTCGCTAAGCATCGCAGACGTGATCCAAGCCACACTGCCCCTAAAGCAGAAGTAGCCTGTAATCCTACCTAGCGCGTTTGGAGGCCACCGAGCAGCCCCAGCCCATACCCCTCTGATCCCACCACCGCCTCTCCCAGGGCAGAGATGGTGGTAACCTACTGATGTTGGGTGCCAGTCCCTGCGCTGGGGACTGCTCCTGAGCTTCTTTAGCCACTGAACGTTCAATACAAGACGCAGCAGGAGCAGGAACAAGGGTCCAGGCTCTTCCCCATCTTGCTGAGAGCCCCCACGCCTCCCCTGTAATGTCACATACCTCCTCCACTGCTTTCCTCCACCATCTCTGCTGCATCTGGCACACCTTTAGGAGGATGCCACGGGAACGTCTTGCTTTGCCCCCATGCCAGCTGTGTGTCTGACCTCAGGTGTCCGCTGAGGTCTCCATAAACTCCCTGCGAGTGGGGCTCATCTGACGAGTTACGAGGACATCTCTCAGGCTGGTCCCGCAGTGGACTTCAGTGACACTGCCCAAGTTAGCGGAGAGCTTTAGGGCAGCGTGGGGCTTTAGGGTTGCCCCAGCAGCACAGCTGCCAGGTGTGACTTGCAGAGCAAAGGCAGAAAATCCTGTGCTAGAACCAGGTACTCCTGAATTTTGTGAATGAACCAGATTTTTTTTGCTCTCTGGCACTTATTTTAAAAACTTTTCTGATATCCATAAAGCAGTATGGCAGCTCTAGCTTGTCCTGCTTCCTCTCTGTGCTTTTACTTTGCCTATTTTTGCTGCCTTCAACCTTTCATGTGTACAACAGTAACTCTTTTCAAAGCTTCTCGAGGTCAAGAAAGTCCCTAACAAGGCGCATTAGGGCAGTTATTGATCTTCTCTCAGGCTTTTCCAGCGCAGCTCTAAACTGTGAAACCTCAGTCGGGAGATGGAAAGTTCCCAGGTTGGTGAATTTTAATATTCATGACACCCAACTCCTGAGAACATCAAATCCTCTCGCAGCGATAGCCCTGTACGTCTGTCTGCGTGACCCTGGTACAAGGTCGCAGTCCGCTCCATCTCCTTGAGGATGGCTCAGGCAGGTTTCTGAAGGATAAGTCTGTTCCATTAAAGTTTCAGGGACAGAATACCATCACCTCTTAGAAGCATATTTGCAACAACTACCAAAATAAGTGTCTGGTGGGAAAAGCAATCAAAGCTTAGCAGGGGACAGGAGCTGGCATGAAGACCTAATCACGTTATATGGGCAAAAAGCGTTTCCCTAAACCATTCCTTGGCACTTTCTAGGAAACACCACAATCAATACCGCACAGATGAAGTTTCACCATCAATTACATCAGAACTAGATCCATGCTGCTGCCTGATGAAGCAATACCAGTTGCCCTTCGCATTCCCAGCCTGAACCGTGGTGTGAACCGGCAGAGCCTCCCTTCCGTAGGCTCCCATTGCTGGCCCGGCTCAGCAGAGCCAAAGAAGCCCCCCTGCTCCCCCGTGGGTGGGCACCGCCTCGCGCCCACCCACCCACACTGCTACCTTCTGCAGGAGCAACGGGTGGTGGTTTGCCACTAATGACAGCGAGCGATGCTGCTACAATCCACGGCAAGACGTCAGGTCTTGCAGGTTTGCCCTCAGCACCCTCCTGGGGAACATTGGCCTGTGGGTCTTGTTGACCCCGGCTGGCTGCTGGGAGCAGGCTGCCATGCCCGGGCAGCGGCTGGCACACGGGGGCTGTGGGACCGAGGCAGCGGTGTGGGCAGCCACCCGCCCCGCACCGAGGCAGTGGCTCTAAGAGCTGGCACGCTGGCGGGCTGTTGAGAAGGACATCTACGGAGGAGCTATCACGTCTGCCCTGGTACGCACCTGACCTCCAGCAGCGGGCTGGCCCACAGCAGCAATACTGACACACCAAAAGCCAAAGGGCTCCCGGTTTTAAGTCCGAATCTTTGCACTGCCTGCTCCATGGTGAGCACTCAGGCTTTGCTCTTGACGTACCCGCTGGCCTTCCCGGCAGGACAGCTCAGGAGGACACCTCGGCACTGCTGGCCCAGGCAGCTTGCTAGCCCAGCACAGCAATACAACAGGCAGCGGCTCCAAGTCCCAGGGCACAGCAAATATGCTCTGGAAAACCAGCCTGGCATCAGGGAAGCACCATTCACTTCAAATACATCTTTATTTAGAAGCGAGGAAGGCAGAAATCCCTCGCTCAGCCACTGTCACCCCTCTGAATATATAGTTTGGTTTTATGAACCATTGAAAACAATCTGCAGGCGCAGGCAGCAGCTTCCGCTGAAGCATTAATCAGCAGGGTTCACATACGGCTGACATTTGTCCGTTAATAATATAATTGCATCTAAGGGAGGAAAGGATCTGGAGCTCTAGGGTTTTTTTTCTGATTACAGAAAGGAACAGCGATTCTTAAGATAATTTTCTAAGTGGCCAGAAGCTGAGAGCAGGCTCAGCAAGGCAAAGCCTTGGTGTAGTCCTAGAACCTCCAGAGACAGGACTAGCAGAAGACAAGAGTCCGCAGCAGGTACGGAGGTAACATCTAATGGGGTTCTGCAGCAGTGGGGCCCAGGGGGGCTGCAACAGCCACAGAAACAGGGACTGCCTGGGTGGGACACCCGTGGACACCACGCATCACCCATCTGATGGGACTCCACTCTTAACTCGGGCTAGTCTGCCGGGTTACACACCATCACCGACCCCCAGCCCCGCTTCAGCCCCCCGTGCTTGCAGGAGGAGCCGGCGGGGAGCCCGGCACTGCCCAGCCCAGCAGCAGGAGCCGGCTTAATTACAGCAGGTTAAGCAGCACAGAAAACTCCTGAGTCACAGCAAGCTGTTAATTACCAATCCATAAAGGGATTTGAGGGCTCACACCGGTGAAGCAGACTTCATCTCGCGCTGTCATAGGCAGCACTTCTCGGTTTGACTTAAGTTTATGTGACTGACCTGAATATTTATACCCCTGGGGCATTTTTTAAAAATCCTGATTTCTACACAAAATTTCAGGAGAAACCCAGCAATTGCTGCACTCTGTGGCCCGCATCTCTGCCTACCTCTTCCTCCCGCGGGAAGCTCCAGGGCCTAACCCCCTGCCCACCCTTCAGCATGGCACCGCGCTCCCCCTCCTGTCCCCAGAGCGGGGACCCGGCCGTCTCAGCATCCAGCCAAGCCCTGGGGACCCTGCCAAGCCGTCAGCGCAGGACACCCGATTTCAGGGAAAACAGCCTCAAAGGGGTGATGGGCAGCAGCTGCTCCCTGCTACATCAGGGGCCGCAGAGCGTGTCCGTCGGTACCCTCCGGCCCTCTGAGCCTGCTAGGAATAACAGAACCCGGATTCCTATGGAAAAACGATGCTTGCAAACTTTAAGCGCCTGTCTCCGCTTGTCACCCATCCACCCCGTCCCCGCGCGCAGGCAGGCGGCTCTTTGGGAAGGGTTTCGTACGTAGAGCATCACGTGGAGGAAGGACATGGGGCTCTCTGGGGCGGCGAGCTGCCGCATCCCCGCACGGGCACTGCCTGCACTTCAGGAGGCAGGTTCTTCTTAAGGCACCTATATCCTGCTTTTCCCCCTGGAAGGAGGCGGCGGGGCAGCTGGAGACACTCTCTTAACCCGGCTAATCCTCTTTGGCCAGGAGCTACTGGCTAATTACATTCCCAGTGTGAGCACGGACCCTCGGGAAGGGGGCAGGGAGGTATGGCACACCGGGTCGAACACGGGCTCATGGCTGCTGGCTCCCACCTGCAGCGAGGGCAGGCAAGGCAGGAGCCCAGCACTGCTACCCACTCGCTTCCCCCCCCCGTCTGTGAAATTTACTTGCCAACACCGAAATAATTTCAGCACAAAACCTTTCCTCAGCCCTCCTTCTCTAACCCATCCTCCGGCTGCCAGCAGTGACACCCTGTTCTGCACAAAGGCTGATCTCACGGAGGTTTTTCCATCCAACTGAACTCCCTTTTTCGCAGGCGTTCCTCCCTGCAGCCAAGCGCAGGAGCTGCTGCGGTTGCTCCTGCAAGTAGGGCAGGCTCAGCACCATCCTCGGCCTCAGCATCTCAAACCTGAGCTGCACAGCATCAAAGCCTGGGGAGCAGTTCTGCTCAGGGCCCAATTTTGCCCAGCGGGAGGTCTTGGAGCGTGACAGAAACAGAGGCCCATGGCTTTCCGGAAAGTATTCGATACGGTGATTCACAAGCTCTTTGCAAGAAAGCCATCTGAGCAGGCTTGTTTGTACCCGGCTGCAGGTACGGGGGGAGCAGCAGAAGGGGTACATGTCCCACGAAGGACCCAAGCAAATGCTGCTCCTGCATCCGGTTGACTTGTGACATCACATCCAAGACAATGCATATATATAATATGCGTATAATAAGGAACATAACAGCATTCACTGGTGAGACCAGATAGAGAGATGCAGCAGCACACCCATGATAACACAAGCGTTATAAAAAGGATGCTTTTTGTAACACATGGGGAAAACAAGAAAACAAATGCAATGTTAGGATGCGGATGCTGCGTGGCAGGTACCACAAACCAGTACGAGGACCCTCCTGAGGGTCAGGCGCCCGTTGAGGGTCACAGCCTGGCACCCAGCAATCAGCAGCGTTCTTCCACAAAACGTGTCACAGCTCCTGTTTCAGGCTGGTTAATTAGGCAAAGGGGCATCCTGCCATGCCTATTTAGTAGCACAACATGCATAGTTCATTTGTTCCTTAATACAAAACCCCTGGAGTCAATTGGGGTCAGTCAGGGTTACCGGGAGAGCATCGTGCAGTGCAGGGCAATCACGCTCCAAGCCAGCTCTTGCCAGATCACTTGTCCCTTAGACTCTGCTGTAAACAGGCGTGATTTCTTAAATCCCCAGTGAAACAGCCCAGCACTCGCTCTTCCTGCAACAGAAACCTCTTTCCTGCCTGCATGTCACCAGGCTGAGGCTGCAGGGAATTTGGGGGAGCTCATGGTGCTGTTCCCAGGAGCTGGCTCCTGGAGGAGGTGTGATGAGGTGGGAGGAACCTCCAGGCACCTGTACTTCTGGTAATTCACATAAACAACTTATTTAAAGCTGGGTAACGTGTACTATGGCGAGCAAGCAGGAGAAGTGGAGGTCAGGCACACTTTTGGGCTTCCTCTCTCTGCTGGTCATCCACAGCCTCCACGTCCTTCCCCTGGGATGTGCTGCCAAAATGCCACGCTTGTACCTGAACTCTTCAAGTGTCCTACATTCCCAGTCCTCACCATCATCTTCTGACCATGCCCAGAAGCTCTCCGAGAGCCAGGGCCAAAGGAAAGCCAGCCCTGCTGATGGAGCTCTGGGCTTGGAGGCAGCACCCAGCCGCTCACAGGTGGGATGCTCTTGGAGCAACCTTCAGCTGGACCAGACTGCAGGAGCACCCAGCCCGCAGCAGGGCAAAGACAACGAGGGAAGTGCAAGTCACCCTTTTCCTTTGGTGGCTCGGCACCTACGCAACTCAGCTGGCGAGTCCACAGAAAACCAGCAATTTTAGTATTTTCTTCTCTTTTGCTAGGTTTGAGTGCGCTCAGCTGAATGAAGCGCTGGGGAGCAGGCAGCTCCTTGGATATCTCCCCAGGTGGCTGCAGAGGGTGGGAGGGAACAACAGGGACCTGGAGCCTCCGACTCCATCTTTAGATCAGGAGTGGGATGGGGATGAAAATACCATGGGTAAATAATAGCGCACCTTTCCAGGGAAATCAGAAGTTTTAGGGGGCTGCAGATAGGGGCAAAAGCCTTCCCCACTTTCTGTATTTCACTCTGCATTTTCTTCTCCCCCTTTCACAATGGCGATCGTCAGACAGCAACACCTCCCGCATCCCCCCGCTGCTGAGAGCGGCCCAGAGGTTGGACCAGTTGCTCCTCCTGATGTCAACCATGTGTCCAACTAGTTGGGACCTGTCATGTCCCGCTGGTGGCCCATCCACACAGCAGAAACACACGCAGACACGCAGCAGGAGGTCTGCTTCCAGCAGCGTGCGACAGCCTAACATGGTCTCACCTCCATCAGCAGGCTAGTGCATCTCATGAGGTCTCTCCAAGCATGCAGCTCCCCTTCCCGAAGACCTGCTCTGGCCACATGCTCCCTCCAAGATCCACCTCAGCCACTTGCAGGGACTATTCCTCAACAGCTGTGACGAATTTGGAGGAAAGCACAAGGGATAGTGAGTGTTAGGAAGCCCTTCACCCTCAGGATTATGCCACCAAGGATCTGGGGTCCCCCTGGGAAGTGGTGCTGCCCTCCGGCTCCCATCGTACTACTGGGGTCATCCAGCCCCCCAACACGTTCCAGTCTCAGTTTGGGTGATGCCTCCCACTGAGCTGCGACAGCCCGCATTGATCCGGGGAGAGCAGTCTCCCTCAGCGCAAGTTCATTAGTGCCTCTCTGGCAGTGGAGATGACCTAGTTAGCGACGACACTTGTCCTGTACAAGGATGCAAACATTATTTAGGTTTTTTTTTCCCCTCCCAGGATGGTTACACAGTTTTGCTATGAAACTATGATCACATGCAGCCCACCTCCAACACTGTGACGAAGCCCTGACTGCTTGCAGTGACGACACAACTCTACTTGCAGAAAATGGATTCTTTTAGCACTAAATGCAAAACTCCATCCTTCCTCCAAAAACCCGGCCACCGTGGCCCATGCCCTCTCCCTCCCTGTGACTCACGCCGTTAGAAGCCGGGGGTGAGGACTCTGCCCAGGCTCCAGCGGTACCTACAGAGGACGCTGCCCGTCTCACCCGCAGCTCGCGCTCCTCCACACGTACCCGACCTCGGCTCAAATCTCCTCATTAGTTTGCAGGCAGCTTCCAAGGGCAGTTTACAGTCAAGGTCCTAATTCATAAAGCAATTAATGGATCAAGCCTCGCCACTTCAAAGAGCGAGTTCTGGTATTTGTGTGAATCTCCGGGCTCGGGACAAGCTCACGTGAGCTGTGGGCAAAAAGAGGATCAGACCACAGAGCAATTTTCTCAGAAGATCAAGCAAGCCTAAAGCCCGACTGCATTAACAGATCTTGCAATGTTTTCTTTTTCACAGAAAGTGTTTGTTAAGAACATTCACAGCTCCAATGTTGCATTTATTCCTCAACTCTCAAAAAAAAAAAAAAAATCCCATAAACCAACCCATCTATTCCAAGCTGGATAATGGTTCTGTGTAAAGGGAAACAAAATCCGAGACACCACAAAGCCCAGGTGGGACTTCGCTGTGGGTCTTCACTCTATGTGAAGGCATGGGGATATCGCAGTGATGAGCGGCAGCAAGAAACCCTAAGATGGACATACGAGCAAGGGTGAGTTTGCCAAGGGTGTCTGAAGGCGTTTACTCAAGAGCTGAGGGAGCCAAGACAGAGTCCAGCCTTCAAAATCTGGAATTTAATCCCAGGTGTCAGCTAGTGACCCTGGCGACAAGCGCGGGGGAGAGGTCACCTTTCTGTGGTACCTGCAGAGAGCACCATGTTATCCGGTACAACCCAACTCCAAATTAATTCTCTAATTAATAAATTAACAGGTGGGTGCCAAGGGGAGCACATTAAAGCCATTTCATCAACCCGCGAGCTTTCTGAAGCCTGGAAACACATCGTTGCCCAAGGGCATGCCAACATAGGGCTTCAGCCCTACTCAAGGGACTGCACAACGCCTGGACACCTTCTCTTCTCACCCAAGCCCTCAGGGAAGGAAGGAAGCAGTGGTAGGAGCAATGAGCAGAGTGTTTCAGTTGAGAACGTACAAGGAGGGGGCCATCTAACAGCTTTACACCTCCATGCGCGCGCTGTGCACTGTGCCGGGAGAGCGGTTCTCCTCCACCGCAAATGTGGCCATGAACAGCAGCAGCTTCAGGAAGAGGAGAAAATTACTGGGTGTAATTGAAACTGCAGGGAAGAGCTAGGGACATAAAATGTAATTATCCACCATGGAATGGAGCCAAGATTAACAATCCTACTTTTGGTCATTTAAAGTTTTCATTAACTTTTTCACGTGCTGATGATATCGGTTTTGTGTCTTACTGGCTGCGAGATGCAGCACTTCCAGAAGAAAGCCCTGGGCGTCCTCTTGTAATGGTCTCAAGTCGCCTGTAGAGGAGGGAGCAGGGGTCTAGACTTTAACTGAGCTCTTCTTCAAGGATCTGGAAGATCTCCCTCCCTGGCTAGCGAGGGGGAGGAGGGAGTAGGAGGACGCTCCAGCTGAGCCCCAGTTGCACCACTCTCCTCTCCTCTCCAGGCATCAGTGCCTTGAGTTGGCTAAGGTGCCTTTGTGGTGCTTGGGAAGATGATCTGGGTGGACGTCACACCAACAATAGTTGGTGAGACTGGGTGGACCTCAGACCACTTCCACCTCCTCCTTCTCTCCTTGCACTCCATGATCCCCCGCCAATTCATATCCAAACGGCACCACGGACGTCTCCACACCCATCCTCTGCTCAGCCCACTTCCCTGCTCTGCCCCCGGGCACAACGGCGCAGGACCGTTGCCATCTGGAGAGGGCAGCAAACTCCAACGGGACATTGCGTGTCCTCAGCTGATTTGAAATCTTCTTGCCAAGGTCCTGCCACCTTCCCGCCCCGTACCATTTTCCTTGCACCCTCACCATCTGAGGATGCAGGAGCTGCAGGACATCCTTCACCAGCCTCCTCCCAAGCTTGGCCAAGGCGTCCATCCGCAGCACCAGGAGGAGGATGCTTGTTGGTGATGCTGGCACCTGCATGACCTCTTTCTATTTCCTCATCCTGTCCTGACTCCTTGAACACTTTTGGGGAGCAGTGGGCATTGCCAGGGGTGCCCTGAACAACAGCCACCCCTTGTTCCACTCCTCGCCTGAAACCAGCATGAAATCAGTGCACACATATGAAATCCATGTCTTTGTCAAGAGGTGGAGGACCATGGCCTCCAACCCTGGGGCTTCGCCTAGGAGGGACCTGGCTTCAGCAGCTTCTTAAAGGCTTTTTTAAACCTTTGAAAGAAAAACACACCATCTTTTCTCCATTTTAAGCGAGGAGAGAGCACCGACCCTCGGCTTGGAAGGCGCCCGCCCCCGCCAGCCCCCTTACCTCCACCAGATGAGGCGTGGGGTTGAAGCCACACATGTTGCAGACCTGCTGCCGGCAGGTTGTGCAGGTGTTGTAGTTGGGGGGCTCGCCAGAACCCACGTTGATCTCCGCCTTGCAGAGGGGACACGAGACCCTTACTTTCGGCACTTCCTTTGGCTTGACGCCCTGCTCCGGCTTGCCTGGCTTCGCGGCTGCTGCAGCACCAGCCCGGCCCTGCGCCCCTGCGGCTTTGGGACCAGCTTCTTTGCTGGCATCACTGAAGACAATTTTTGGAGGCACTTTGCCAGGAGACGGCTGGCTCGGAGGGGGGGCTTCTGGCTGGACGGACATGAGCGTGCTCGCCTGGGTGAGCAGGGACGCCCCGAACCCGAAGAGCTTCCCTGTGAGCCCCTCCTGGGGCTGCTCTTGTGCTCCAGCCCCGGGGGCCGGGGCAGCAGGCTTCGCCCCCACGTCTCCCGTCATCTTTCTCTGCTCGGAGGAGGAAGGCTTGGCTTGCTGATGCTGCGGGGAGGACCTGGCCGCCTCCTGAGGTTTTGGCTGGCCTTGGCCGTGCGGTTCCCTCTGCGGCGTCACGGGGTGAGGTTTGGGTGGCTCGGGAGGCAGGGTGCGGGCCGCTGGCGGGGACTTATCCGCACCCGCGGGCGGCGGGTGCTTGGTTGGGGAGTGGGAGGGGGACGGCGAAGGAGAGTGCAGCTGCTGCTGGCTTTTGGAGCGAGGAGCCGTGGTCATGTCCATCCCCAGCGCCCGCTGCATCTGGCAGTTCAAGCACAACCATTCCTTCACCTGCGAGACAAGGAGAGGACATGGGCAGTGAGCGGCGGACAGGCTGCAGCTGCCCGCAGGCAGCCCCAGTGCACCCCTACGTTCCCCTAAACCAACCCCGTGTAGCTAGAGGAACAAGGCATCAACCCCCGAAAAACATTTTGGTACCACATTCTTCACGAAAGTATCTTGCAGTCACGGTGAACAGACCCCATCTGTCACAGGTACCCACGGCACAACTTGCCGGTGCGAAAGCAAGCTTTAATTAGCATTGATTTGCTTCCAAGGCTTCTGCTGTAAAACTCCTGCTAGCCACGAGGCTCTGCCTGCAGGCAGAGCATTTCGTGCCTCTCCCTGGGCAGAGGGGCCTTTCTGAGGGCTCCTGGCCCCACCACCTCCCTAAAGCCCTTTTTTTTTTCCTCTGGCTTGGCGACCGGAGCTAGCACGGAAAACAGCCAGGGCCCCTCAGACCGGCGCAGAGGGCTGGCAGGAGGCCCAGCGCAGCTCGACAGGGATGCTGCTGTAACGCACAGGTACAAGTGCATCGCTCCCCAGCGCCGGCACGCTGCCGCCGGCCGCCTCCCGGGGAAAAGCCACCGTGACGTGCCCGCTGCTTCCCCGGGGCCAGCAGAGATGGCTTTTCTGGAATTGGTGCGGTGGTTGCGATATCCCACCCAAAAACGTGGGGCTGCAGCCCATAAGGGACAGGAGGGTTCTCCTTGCATGATCTATCTGTGCTGCTGGGCAGGCAATGCGCCGATGGGGAGTAAAGAGTTAATTTTCACTCTCGCAACGATGAACTTTTGGATGCAAATGAAAAATACAATGCTCCCTGGCTAAGTGGTGATAAATGAAAGACTTCCCCCCCTTGAGAGACATTCCCTGTGACACGCTAATGTCTGAATTAAGTTAATTAAAGAGGCTGTATGAAAGCTGTGAGCCTTCCCATACGAGGAATCCCCAGGATGCTCAGTGGCTGGGCAAATATTAATATATAGCACAGTCAGCAGGACAGCTGGCCCTACCTGCAGAAGATTTCTCCGAGACAAGCAACGAAGGTGGCAAAAAGGACCAGAGCATTCCCAAAAACCGGAGCAGCATCCAGGATAAGTGGACCCAGAGCCCGGCACGGGCTGCTGTACCCGACAGCTCCCTGTGCATGTCTCCCGGGCCAGCAATGCACCGCACGAGATGCAGATTTTCCTGCCTTTCATTCCAGGAGCCGTCTCCTCATCCCAGTGTTAAGGGCCACCTCTAAGGCTCGGCCTAATCCCCACTACAGAGACATTAACCGCCCCCATCGCCTCGCCCAGCCCCAGGTCTCCAGGTCTGCGTGGCCTTCTGGCCCTGCAGCTGGAGGCACGGGCGCTGCACAACCGATTCATAACCTGGCCACAGGGTTTTTTTCCCCCACGCTCCAACCACAGGCACGTTTTAACTTTTTTCTGCTCACAGGAGCTGCCTGCAGAGATGCAGTCGGGTGTTTCGGCAGGTCCTGTGATGGGACAGGAGAAGGGAGGCAGATGTGCCCTGAACGCCCCCCTACAGGTCTGCTCCCAGGAAGACTCTCATAAAGCCCAGTCTTCAAATAATAAACTCTTCAAAATAGAGGAAATTCAGATCAACTAGGAAAGAGGGATTAAAATTAAAATTAAACCTCCACCTGCCCACCATGCCCCTTCCGCGCTCTGCCCAGCACCTGGCCGGCTCGCCGGGTTGCAGAGAGCTCTGCGTTGCCTCTTAGTCTCCAGCAAAGCTCTTCCCATCACCTTACAAGCCTGGTGACACGTCAGCTCTGTGCCTTTCTCAGCCTCCATTGTGCTTGCTGAGTTCCCACGCCACTATCCCCACCAGCCTCTGCTCGAGTATTTGACAAAAAGCCGAGTGAAAAGCAGCCTCAATTTTTTCCCCAGCAATTTTGCGTTACATTGTTGTTTCTCCGAGCCTTTCCAAACAAGCCACATTATATTTAGTTCCTGAAAATATTGCTTTAGTTTTTATAATTTCTTATGGTCTTGCTGTCTCTCTTCTGACATACAGAATTCCTCGCGTTATTTTTGCTTTCACATGCCCTGCAATTTCTTCCCACTACTCTATTTCAGGACAGCGTCTCCCAAAATCCCATCAGCTTTGGGCACTGTCCCCATCAGCTCCGATTAAAGGAGAAGCAATCCCTTCTATTCAGATTGTCTCTCCCTGCAAAGTTGCCAGTATCCAAGAAATGCAAATCTTCCCTCTCCACATAATCTCCTTACCCGCACTTTAAGACCCTCCAGTGAGGTGGAAATTGGGGGAAAAGGAAATCTTCCTAGACCCGCCGTCGGGGCTGTTTGCATCTCAATTTTGAGGGACCACGACCGCAAGGTATGTGACAAAGGACATGCTCGACACTCCTGCTTTTGTATAGTCTGTGGTTATTGTAGCCTGGCACAAGATTTAGCTTATTTTCTGGAATAGGAAAAATACTTTGCCACTCTCCTGCATAAACTCCCAAACAATCAAACAAAATATTGAGGGAATTCAATTGATTGCCCTCGACTGTCTGCCAGCTTTAACGAGAAGCAAGTGCTGCTGGTGAATACCGAACAGCTCACAGCTCCGGCTTCGCTGGCTCACCCCCTCCCTGCGCGGTGCCTGCTTTGCCCCTGGCCAAGGCTTGTGCAGGAGAACGGCTCCCCGGGCACCGGGAGGTACCGTCCCCGGGTCCCGCCGCCATCCAAGCTGCATACGGCTCATGGACGAGCCCACCAGGATCTTCCTGAGCTCAGGGGCTGGGGAACAATGTGATCACTGAAGCTTTCTCACCTTCCACAGTAAGCCTGGCTTATGGAGCCGAGGCAGAAGAAAGCCAGGGGGCTTTCAGATGGGATGGAAACCATCAAATTGCTCTCGGTGACTTGGTGAACAACTGCTGTGGAACGTCTGTCCTGAGGAGCAGGAGAAAGCTGCAGGGAATACAGCGGGTCAGTGTGCTCCCAGAGCAAGCATTTGAAATGTAAATTTAGTTGGATTTATCACAAATTGATGCAACTGATGACACAACGTGTGGATTACACAGATCAAAGATGACTTAAAGGATCCTGAAGGGAAGATAGTAAAGAGGAAGGGCCAAGTTGTCTTGCCAAAGGTCCTTCCCCCAGGAAAGAGAAAGGAGGATAGAAAAGCCTGGGCGTAAACCTTTACTAGCCCAACCCCTGAAAGTTTTGATTTGGTGGAGAACTGGCCAAATAAGACGCAGAAATAGATGAAACGGTGGACTATTTGGTTGGCTTGCATCGCCACCCTCTAAATGTTCCTCTTCGTGCCTGCAGACTCATCATGCAGGGGGAAGATGCTCAGAAAACAATACAGAAATAGGGGCAAGAATAGGAAAAGAATAATTTATCCTATTGCTTCTTCATCACTGCTAACAGCCTGGGTAACTAGCAAAACAAAATGTCTACTCTACTGGTGAGAAGAGAAAAACCCCAAATTATTGGAAACTCTAGTTCCAGCTCACCTCCTGGGAATGCTGAAGTCACCGTTATACCCTAAAATAAGGGGAGGTAAAGCTGCGCTCTCTTGAATAGTCTGAGACTGGCTGCTCAGAGCATGCTAATCTCCCTCACCCCAGGAAATCTGACTGGGGGAAATACTGAAAAATATAAAGAAAATGGGAATGTGGATAATAGCTCTGAAACCAAACTGATGCCTCGCTGAAGAGCGAACGAGGCCAGCTAAAAGCGAAGGCGGCTGCTGTGCAAAATGAAGGGTACCATTAGAAATACAAAATCAGCAAATATCGGAGCTCAGCACACCAACGTCAACCGAGCAGCTGTGAAGTGCTTAAACCATATGAAAACAAAGGACCTTCAGGAAGAAGTCTCTTGGGGAGCAGTAGGAAGGACTGATCAAGGGCATTAGGGACAAAGGCCATCCTAGAAAGGACAGAGGTCCATCTCTGGGTGGAGACGGTAAAGCTGTTAATGAGACTGATATGGCAGAAGTACTGCAATTACTGTCCTCGAACATTTGGGAAGAAGCAGGATAACACTCATTACGAGGATGAAGCATTTCCAACTTATTAGCAATCGAGAAGAACATTCAACAACATCTAGCAGCACCAGAAGATATTTAAATTTGGCAGATCTGAATAATTTTGCATCCAAGAGATCTAAGAGAGCTAAGAAAACTGCTGCGTGCTGATGTTCATTTTTAAGAGAAAATTTTAGAAGACTGGAAGAGTCTTCTGCTTGAATATCCAAGGCGGCAGAGGTATGGCCTGAAGAGGACAGCTAGCCAGACATCTGTCCAAGACAGAAGGACAGCGCTGGATTCACGCAGCAGAAAACTGAAGGGCACGGGTATATGCCAGTCAACATGGTTTTAGGGAAAATGGGTCACAGCAGGCAAACCTGATTTTACTCTATGCACAGTAATGCATAGAAGCAATATCCTTGATGTCCAAAAGGTGTTTTGACCTAGTAATGCATGACATGCTGACAAAAAAAAGGACTATAAAATATGAATAGTGAATATGCTAAATGGATTTCAGGCTAGTTACCCGGCTGCTCCAGGAGACAACACGGATTCATCACTGCTTAAGTATCTCGCTATGGCTAACACCACTCACACACGGCAGATTTTGGTAAAATGATAAATAGAGGAAGATGAGTCCCTGCTGCCTGGCAAACCTGCGCTCGATCCGTGCGGGAAGCCCGGAGCTGGAGGTAGGAGTGAGGAGGTGGCTCTGCCTCCTCGTCCAGCACCGAGGGACTCCTTCCAGAGCCCTCAACGGTTCCACACCGACATTTTAAGGAGATTAGTAAAACACTGTGGGAGATATAGACCGGATCTCTAAGAGTGATTCTAGGGATGCAGAAAATGTCTGAAAAGAGAGAATTAAAGAGGTTGATCTTTTTCGTTTATCAAAGAGAAGATTAAGAAGTGACTTGATTACGATATAGCAGCACATTCAGGGGAAACAATATCAGGTACTAAAAGGTTCTTAATTAGGCAGAAAAAGGCATAAAAAGAACTAATGACTGGAAATGGAAGCCAAATATATTAAGCATCACTTTTAACAGCAGATGTTTCTAACCATTAAAGCAAATTATACACACGCTGTTGGGCTCAGCAGAAGACTCGGGGAAGTAAAGCTTGCAGGCCTTTCATCTATAAGGTATTTTATACCCGTACTGATCTCAAAAGCTTTGAAGGTTTGAACCATCCTGTCTTTACTGACATTTGGTATGTCCGCATCCAACACCTGACCTGCCCCGGCCCTGCACGCAGCGCCCCACACACCCATGACCACCAGCCCTACCCTCCCCACCCCGGACCCCTGCAACGTCCCAGACTATTCCGCTAACCCCCCTCCCAAATCCTGCTATTCCCTAATGCACGGATGGGTCTGCAGCCTGCAGCACTTGTGGGGTCACCGCTGCCAGATGGGCCTCCCCCTCCCGATGCCATCCTGCGGCTGCCAGCACCAACCTTTTCCAAATCCCATTAGGAACAAAAACTTTCAAATCAGCATTTCCTTAAAACAAATGGTAGGCAGGAATATACACAGCACACGCTGGATGTGCTCAGGGTAGATTTAAACACCGATAAGAATTATATATAGATGGGTACATGCATGGTGGGCCAGATCCTGACCCTCTGCAGAGGGGTGCAGTACAGAAGAGCAGTGTTTTGCACAGGTACATAGGGGCAACCAAAAAGTCTCCCTGTGCGCTGTGGCTTACCGATCCTTCTTGAAAAACACCATGAAAAGCACCCAGTTAAAAATGATCTGAAACGATAGAGGCAGCTTGAGTTTAAAAGACTTCTAAAGTTATTCTAACACCACCTATTTTAGGAAACTATGTGGAAGCAGTCCGTCCCCTGGATTTGTTACCAAGGGATGCAAGGGAGCGCTGGTAATGTGTGGGTTGTTTTGTTCTCCTGAGGTAAGACAATACAGCTCTAAAAGTATCCTAAGTATAGCGTTCAGCCTTTGCAGTAGACAGGAGAAGCTTTAAAATGAGCTGTAAGCAGAAAGACTTCTTAATTGAACGTCCGAGATCTCTTCAAGCCAAAATTTAGGATTATAATGAAGAATAATTCTGTCTTTGCTGAGGGTTGGTTATTTTGGACCATTTCGAGGTCACCCAGGATGCTATCCTACTACATAAAAATAATAAACCCAAAAAGTATAGGAGAGCATTAGATGACCGTATTTAGGACTTTGGAGACTTGAGACTGAATGGTTCCTCACCAGCTCTACCCACTTACAACCCCTCATGCAGCCAAAGTCATCTGACCATGCTAGCCATACGACCCTGTATCAGAGGAGGCCGTTGGCCACTTCAGGAGCACAGTTCATCTGACTTGTTTTAGATGATTATGTTAGGCTGGGAAGAACAGCTCCCAAGTCATCTCGAGTCAAGAGTGGCCAATCCCGTCCAAGGTTGACCACTTGGAACAGGATGGAGCAAAGGAGCTTTGTTCAGCAGAAGATACAACCCATCCTTCTCTGCTGTGAGACAACAGGATGGACAACTAGCTGAAAAACAAGAAGCCAAGTTCATGGGAAATCAAATAAGAAAAGGAGCATGGATTTTCTCCCAGTTGCCCAAAACATATGTAACTTAATATTCCACAAAACTAGAAATCCTGAAAAACACATATTTGGGAAGAGCAAGACAGCGAGCCTTCGGCAGGAGCTCTTCGACTCCAAGAGCCCCAAAGCAGGCTCCTGCCCCAGAGCCACCTCTCATGGAGCCAACCCCCAGCAGATGCACCCCAGGGCCAGGGTCACAGCTCCCTCCTCCGCCCTTTCGCAGCCAGCAGTACAGCCAGAACGAGATGAGTATAAAAATAACCAAAGCTGGAACTGGGTAACGAAGGTACTGCGTTAATCAGACTAACAGGGAGGCTCAATGCCAAGATCACTGACTTGATGAAGAAGGGTTTCATTAATGGGTGCTACTGGCTTATCCCGGAGGAACGCTGCAACAGCCTGGCCTCTCCCTAGAGCTGCACGTGCTGCCAGTGACCTGCCCGAGAGTGTCCTTACGTGCCTTCAATTCATCAGTCTGCCTGCAGATAAAGAACCGTCATCTCGTGAAATCAGCCAGTCAGCGAAACGTCCCTTCCCCTCCATGCCTCCGGGATCCGCTCTGCAGGAGCTCTCCGGGGGGCACGTCTTGCGTTTTACATTGTCATGCTGAAATCTGCCAAAGCCACGTACCCTACAATTAAAGCAACATCCTGATCCAAGAGAAGAGGCAGTGCTAAAGGCAGCCCTCAGCTAGAAAATAGAGGGAACAGCAAGCTGCGGTGGGGAGCGGGGACGCTGCCGGGAAGGCAGGAGGTGGGAATGGCTGTAGGAGAGCAGGGAAAGCTCAGCAAATCTTGGAAGAGCTGCTGATGCATGGAAAAAGCTAAAAGCACTGCGTGGAGAAGGCTTCCCACACCATCTCAGACTGGCTGGTGGAGCATATGACAAATACAAACATATGCCTTATTCTGAAGTTTTGGGGTTGTTTTTTAAAGCCGGGCTATTGCTGATTCCTCCTGTAGCAGCGCAGGGACAGCTTGCCACAAAGCTCAGCCAGCGAGGGCAGGAAAAGCAGCCCCTGTTGTTTGGATCAGCGCACACCCTGCGTGCCAACGCAACGAGAAGCCTGCAAAGCATCCCGGGGGAGGCTGCAGCGCGGTGTGCCAGCCAGCGTCTGATCTGGGGGGCACAGGTAACGTCAGGAGATGAAGTCTCCCAGGGCACCTCTGGAGGACCATGAGTGCAGGAGCCGTCGCATGTCCCTGGCCAGGCTGCATGTCAAGACATAACCAAAATTCACCCAGGTGGAGAGGAGGCGGATGCAAACACGCAGGCAGCGTGGGCTGAAGCTCCCTGGTCCAAACCTAAAGCACAGTTCGAGGAGAACCCAGGGCTCCAGAGGCACTGTGCGATTAGGAGTGTTTCGGCACTTAATTGACAGGGGAATTGGTCGCCGAGGCACTTCTGGAAAAGGCCACCTTATGCTCATCTTTATCTTCAAACATCTCAATACAAATAAAATCTAGTCCTTAGCACTCCTGCCCAGGAGGGAAAGCCACCGAAGCAGTCAGTAATCATCCTGCTAATGCCTGCCAGAAAATAATCAACTTGCTCGCTTGCTGGCGAGCAAGAAGAACCAACCCCCAGACTCATGTCCTTCACTGCAAACAACAGATGGGAAACTGCGTTTGTTCAGAGAATCGAGCTGTGGAATAAGACGGTGCCATTTCATCCTATTAGTCACTTCTTAACCGGTTTCCTTTTCTCTAGTTAGCGCTCCCCGAACTAACCGGAGGCTGCTAGAGCAAGCCTTCTCCTCTCCCCAGAGGGTGTCAGGAGGCATTAACCCACACCAGGCTCTGCAGTTTTTAAAGGCAACCTCCAGCTCCTGCGCCTCCCTGTTCGGACAATCTTTACCCACACCACACAGCCACTGACGCAGGGACGAAGCAAACGTTCACAGAAAATAACTGCAGTGGCAGGGCTTTGCAACTAACCTCGATCCGCTGTCACGGGCAGGACGGCGCTCCCCCAGTAGCATCCCCCATGGCTAAGGCACCGATTGAGCTGCTAGCTCCTCGGGAAGCGCGAGCATCCCCTTCTTCACCACTTGCCCTTGCTGGCAGAGAGAAATGGATGGGCAGAAGGAAACCTTACCAGCATCAGACCCAGCGCTGCTCCTCTGCTCCCCCCGGAGCGGGGGTCCCCCCCGCCAAAGCAAGGCGCTGCCTAGCTAAGCACGCCGGCTGTGCCACCGCCCGAGGCGAAGGGACAAGTCCTTCCAGTTCATTAGGGAAGGTTTCCTGTGCAATTTGCTGCCTCGCTAGCTCCTGTTTAGACAGCCTTTGTTCCCTGTCCGCAGGAGCGCATGAAAGGTTTGGACGTCTGTGCGTGCTCAGAGGATGCTCTCTCCCCTGGGCTCGGTCAGGGAGGATCGCGAAGAGCTCACCCCGGGTTTTAACCTCTTGAGCTTCGCACACCGATGTGCTCTAAGTGCAGCCCCAGGTCCCCTCCCGCTCCGTAATGCAGGACTTCTACACGAGCCCTCTCGGCCAAGGAAAGCCTAATGGCTCGCTTTGCCTTTTTCTGCTGCTGCTGCTCCCGTACCCTGCTGCCAGCCGAAGGACGGACGTCCAGAGTAACAGGAGCCTCCGGTCCTGCTCACTTATTGTCTTCTGCAGAACTAAAATAGCAGCCTGGGAGGGAGCAGGGGAGCTCAAAACTTTCCATTCACTGGTACCTCCTGCCTAAAGCAGAGAAATACATGAGGCCATGGGGTTCCTCTGGATGCAGACGTAGAGCAGTGATGCAATTCATAGCTATAATGCTAGAAAGGGCACAGGCTGCTCTCAATAAATAGACTTCTAATAGATTAATTTAAAAGCAGCCAAGTTTCCTATTGGTAATACAAAATAAAATCATCATTCGTTTACTGCATGGCTCCACATTTATTGAGTTATGAGTGGGCCCTGCTGCAGCCTTGCCCATGAGTTCCTGGGTCCTTTGGGAACCCTCCTGGACAATTACAGTAATAGGAGATAATGGCTGTAGCTCAGGGACTAAACTAAACACGCTTGAGTATCTGAAGATTCTTTTACGCCCCAAACTTTGCATTACCTTGGCAACACCAACATCTGAGTAGGGTACAGCAGCAGTCAGGGCGGAGAGGATCCTGATCCTCTGATGCAGTAGCAAGCGCCTGGGACAGAAGTTTTTAAACAATAAAGACAAACCTGGTGCTAGCGTAAATAGCCCAAAGTATTTTCCGAGAGAGAGTCACAGACCAGGTGTTATGACCTCACATTTTCTGTAGCTTGAAGGAGCCAAGTTAGGTCTCACTTATCCTGCGCCAATATGTATTTATGAGCGAAGCCACTGGAATGAACAACTGCAAATGAACATATGGGAGTGGATCAATGCATCAAAGCAGAATGTATTTTCTGTCTTTCTTTTTTTATTATTCTGGATTAAATATGTAATAAATGCTCTTGTAGAATTTAAGGCCTGAAGATAGACAAGCCATTGCACAATCTTTTTACATACCTAAACAGATTTAATTGCTCAATTATTCCAGATAAACACGATAAGTTCCCTGCCATGAATAATTTATAATCCAGCTAGCCACGCAACCTATGAAACACAAATCTATGGCTGCAGCACAGGAAAAGTGAGCAGATGCCACGATCCTGAGACACCCCAGCTTGTTACCAAACGTTGGCCAAAGGAGCAATAGCATAAGCTGCCCAAGGCAGGTCTGATCTTGCTCGAAATAGCTCAGCCTGTATCTGCCTTCGGGTTATCGTGTTGCTTAGAGGATGCAAATATTGAACATATTAAATAGGCACGAAGTTCAGATGTGCACCTGGGAGGAGATAGGCACAGGACATCCCCCCTTCTGTTCATGGTCTGGACTGTGCTGGGAGAGCCCTCCTCAGGAGCTGGCTGTACTGGTTTCTCCAGGAATTTCATTAGATGATCGTGACAGAGCTTAAGAGCCGCAGTGAAGCCCAACGGGACACAGTGCAGTGGAGGATGGAGGCCCGCAGGGGCTGTCACAAGGGATGGCACTCAGGACCCCGCGGAGGAGGCAGGGGAAAGGAGGAGTGCTGGAGGAACGAAAGGTCCTGTCCAGCCAGGACTTACTGCGCTTGGATAGGAGAGACCCAAGAGAGGGACCTGGAAGGTGGCCAGCAGGAGGGTTAATCCTAAACCCATGCGGAAGCCATCCCAGGCAGCCCCCTTCCCATGCAGAGGAGTAATGAACCGCAGCGCTGAGCACCGCCCTGGGAAAGCTGTTGTACCAACCACACGTCAACGGGTAGGAGGGGCAGGTACCACCTCCCGGCTCCAGCGACCCCGAACGAACGCAGAAACCTTTCCCACGGGGCTCGGGGCCCTATCGCGAACTTTGAGCATCTTTACGACTCTCCGAGAAGCAGATGAGAGGCGCTGGGTGGGTTTCCTCCAGCCTGGGCACCCAGCACCGCCTTTCCCTGCCCCGCTCTTTCCATCACATGCTCCTGCGTCGGAATTTTATTTACACTGCTGCTTCATTGCAACAAACCCATATTAAAGGATTCGGGATTTCACCCTGATGTCCTGCAGCAGCCAGAAGAGAGGGCTGTAAGGGCCTCTGAAAGGTTTTGGCTCTACCCTCTACCCCCAAGCAGGATCAAACAAGCCTGCATTGCTGCCGACAGATGTTTGTCTAATTTGGTCTTTAAAACTTCCCACCAGTTATGGATTTACTGGGTGGGCAGCAAAAGGGGGAATAAAGGGGCTTCGGCTTAACCATCCTCACCGCTAGAAAACATTCCCAAAGTATTAACCTAAATCTTCCTTGCTGTCCTACAGACCACAAACACTGAACAGCTATTTTATTCAGTAAAAACAGCCTGCGACCAGCTTCCCTGCTGAAGACGTCTGAGCATGTCGCGGCACCAAGACTACAACGTGCAAAATGCCTCCTAGAGGTGACTGGTCCCCACCTTCATGCTGCAGAACTCTTGGTCTTGATCTCCCCGGGGTTCCACAGCACCTCCATGGCCTTCAGACCCAATTAATGGTTTTCTGCATTTCCAGGTGCAGTTTCTGTGCATGTTTAGGAGCTGCTCGGGCAGTGCTGGAGGACAACATGCTATGAAAGAAGCTCAGCCTTGCATGGTCCCATCAAAGCAGCCTACAGACCACCTGCCCCCTGACGTACCTCCTGTTTCGCCTTCTTCTGGAGAGACCCACTTGGGTGGCCCTGCTGCCCAAAACGGGCTTACAGGTATGGCCATGAACGCCAGAAACAGTTTGTTCAGTCACCAGCTACCTATTTTAATAAATTAGAATAGGCTTTCTGTGTTTGAATTCCTATCCCCATCCAAAAGCACCTGGACCCAGCTCATAAGTCACCATCTACTAAGTAAAATATACCAATTCTAACACAAAAATCTGCAAACGATTAGAATTTGAACAGATACCTGTAAAGCCGCATCACTGTTAATTGTGTTTTTATAGCCATTGCATAACCTTTAAGAAGGGGGTACTTAATTGCAAGCCAGTCTACAATAGCAATTACCTTGTCTTCAAAAGAAATGTTAATTGCAAAGCAAGATTAAAATTGGTCATTCAAATCATGATTTTTTGCTTGCTGGTCTAGAGTCATTATTGCCATGGAGATCTAAAGTGATACATCCTGGGAAGGTGCATAATCCTGCTATCCGCAAGGCTGCCTCCTTTATCATCACCCAAGCCAAAATATGAAGTTACCCAATTAGGGGAGCTCTCTGCTGCCCTCCTGATGAGGGGCTCAAAGGATCACCAGAGAGCAACCTCAGCCCAGTCTCAAACCCTGGGCAAGCTTACAAATGAAAGCTACTTTTGTTCTGCTCAAACAAGGGGCCCAGTCCTTGATTGCAAAACTAGAAACCATTCCAGAAGAGAAAAAAATTCAAATAGAAATTGCTCAGTTAAAAAAAAATATCGCAGAAGCAAATCTTTCCTCCACCTTTTCAGGCTTCTTAGCTTTTCTTTGAAAGATCTCTAAACAGCAGCAGCTTTGGGTCAACACAAAAAACCTAACCAAACAACCAAAATACCCCAAACCCACCATGCAAGTATTCTCTCACAAACACTCTTTTTGTGCAAACACGCCGCTGTCAAACACTATTTTAATGCTGCCTTTAGCCCCTTATTGCCCGCACAGCCGACTATCGCACCCCGCGGTGCACGGGGAGCATCCCCCTTGCCGAGACAGCACTCCCACTGCTGAGCTGCAGCAACATTTCTAGCACTGGTGGTTGGAAAGAGAAGATGGAAAGAGAAATGGAGATGTACTGGTCACAGTGGTGCATGCAACCCCAAGCAATAAATACCAGAGAAATAAATCAGGTTGCTCATTTGAACAAAGTATTTAAGAGCTCCTTGATGAGGGCATCCATCCATGCCATCACAGCCAACAACTCGGTCTGCAGGAGCGAACCAGTGTTTAACGAAATCTCAAATTAACTTGTCAGGCAAAGAAAAAAAAAGCTTCTCTTACTTGTAAATAGTGTATTTTTGATGAAAGCATCACAGCTGTGACAGACAGCTATCTCCAGGCAGCCATCCTATGCCTCTGGCAGAACATTTTTTAAAAGGTGCTTCTATAGAAGCATTTCTTACTCAAGCCCAATAGCTCAATACATCATCTTTAGGTGCTAAAAGCGCCCAGCACCTCCATGCTGGTTCCACTCCACCGGTGCTGCTGCCGCAGCCCAGGAGCACGTTGGACTGGGTGACAGGCAACGCAAGCTGCAGTGCTCCAGGAACGGCCCCGCTCCGTGTCCATCTGGACAAAAAGGAAAGCACAGAGCAGCAAACTGCACAGTTCAAGCTGATTTCACCCTGCTTTGATTTGCCAATGCCAATTAAAAACCTCTTTTGGAGGGAAACAATACATCTTGTCACCGCGCCCCGGCCTCAAACCCAGGCGACTCGAGCGTAATTACCAGCCACCGGCACCCTCTGATCTACGGCGCACTTCTCGCAGGCGAGATAGCAGGAGCGATTGCTGCTCCCTCCGTGTTCGGGTGTTCAGCTGGAGAGGTCTCTCCTGATTTTCAAGTGTTGTGCATCAAAACCTCCAGCTGAACGGTGGGAGCTGCGCCGACTGCGAGCAATCAGACCTAAACTGCCTTAAATTGGGCAGATAAGGGATGGATTGGCCGGCAGGAGGGAAGCAGCAGGACCTGTGCACCAGGAGGGGAAAACATTTTACATCCAAATAAATACCACCTCCCTATAAGCTTTTATCTGCCCACAGCCTTGTCTGTTGGTGTTGACCCCCCTGCCTGGCTGGGCTGGCTCCTGGCACTCTGCAGAGAAAGGAAAGGAGGAGAAGCAGGTTTTGCCTTTTTCTGGCAGCAGGCGTTGGGATGCAAAATGGCACATTGTGTACGGCCAACATCACCTCAGGGGATGCTGCTCATCGGGGCACAGCCACCCACTCGCCCAGGGAGAGGGTCTCGCTGTGCTGAGAGCTTTGCTTCCCGGTGGGGTGCAGGCTGGGTGGCATGGGGCAACTCCCTGCAGCTGGAAGACATGGCAAAAGCGGTTGGCTGGAAAAGAAGGGGGACTTGGGGCAACAGCTTGATCTGGCCAAAACCATCAGTAGGGGCAATGAAGCCTTCACTTTTTACAAAAAGTAATGTAGCGCCCAGTGTTGGCTCTTGGTTGGGGTGGCATGGCTTGAAGATCACTCAATACGGTGGTGCTGGAGCTGTTCAGAGCCCTCCAAACAACACGTCCTTCAAAACTATCAGGTCATGGGACTTTTCTGGGCAGACCTGTAAAAACTTTACGCCCAAGATCTGCGTAAAGCATTATTTCAACACGTCCCCTGGGTCTCAATGAGAATTTAGCACCTGGAATTAGTTATGGAAAACAATATTTCAGAAGTTGTTGGATTTTTTTCTTCCTAATTCAATAAAGCAATAACGATCATCTGCTGAGAGCAAGTAATGGGATCCCAGAAGCAGCTCAAAGACAGATGGCAGCAGCAGCATGCCTGTTTGGTGATATTTCTCAGAGCGCTCTCCAATTTGAAAGCCACAATCATATCATCTGGAAAATTAATATGGCAGGTCAGAACATAAGGTAGAGTTTGTAAAAACGAATTTCAGGGCATTAGCTGGCCTGGCCCAGCATCTCAGTTCTGACGTGGGACTCTGAAAAAAAGCAGGATTCATGCCCCAGTCTGCCAAAGGTCCCTTGGGCAGGTTGCTCAGGAGTAGAGGAAAGCAGCATGCCTGGGTACGAGGGCTCAGTTTAACTGGGCTTCGCTTTTTGGCGGGGACCCCTCCCCTGCCCCAGCACTGTTGGTCTTGCATTAGCACGCTGTGCTCCATCAAACACCAAGAGTATTTGCTTTTCTCGAAGCTCGAAAGGTTTTGCAATAGGTAGAGTACGCACTGCCCATCACAGGCAAAACGGAGGCAGACGTGCTCAAGGCAATATGCAGCCTCTCCCCACAATAAGTATGCTTGTTATTTCTGTGGAATCCAGAAATTCAGGTAATTCAACTCTTCCTTAGGTCCCCAGGGTAATTTTAGCACAGAGCACTAGTTTTTAGCCAGACCTTTCCACTAGACCTGGTATTTTATCTACTGGGCATCATACTCCATTCACAGGGGGAAGGAACGGCAAGCAGTGCCTTACAGGAGATCAGGAGAAACACGGGATGTCTGCCGGGGAAGAAAGAAGATATGGAACATCTGAGAGCACAGGAGGGGCTGAGCAGAACCAATGTGTGACTCAGCCATGATGAAGCTTGTTTTGCAGGAACCCTACACCCAAGGAGTCGCAGGGACATGACCCTTCCACCTTCCCCCCCACCTAAGTCTTTAGGCATCACGGTACTCTGCAATTAAGAGAGAGGGGAAAAAACCCCAAAACTAAAATCCCAAGGGGAGTTCCCACTCCTAGATCCAAGCCTAGCCGTGCCCCCACTCCGGCATGCCCACCTGGTTGCTGCACTATACCTGCACCCCTATACGTTTGCATCCTTAGCAGGCTTTTAATAGGGAATGCTTGCGGAGCCCGTGTTTCTTGCAAAGCCGAGTTACATGCAGTGACAAGCTCGTTTGCTCTTTGGGGACAGGGCTTCAAATAGCTGCTTGCTTGTGGCAATTAAAACAGGCAGAGCGCTGCCACCGACTCCGCTAGCCTGTGCTGTGACTGCTGCAAGCACCGTCTGTAGCGCTCTGATAAGGATATTGGATGATTCAGAATAATCTAGGCTTTGCCGAACACATGAGCCCGAGTGTTTGTGCTTCTGTTTCCATCTAACGGGAATACTGTGTCATGCTTGTCAGAAGAGGGAGAGGGTGGCTGGAGGTAGGTGGGCACAAAAACTTCCTCTCCGTAAGACCGATGGGCACTTCTGTCCTGCCCACCACTGAGGTCTCCTTCCATGGAGGTCTCCAACTCAAGGGTCTGGCCAGTCTAACCCCATGGCTTGGGCACAACAAGAGGGTGACAGAGCGGGTGGGGAGGGAGCAAAAAGTCAATTAAGTTTTCTTCCCATCTTGGGGGATTTCTGCCACCAGGCAGCAGGGCTGCTGCACAAGCAGTTGGGGCTCAATTAAGACGCAGGAGATGGGCATTAAAGTGGGCAGGGCAGGGGGCAAGGGAGGAAGGGGAGGGACCCACTGGCTCTTCAGTCTTCAAAACTGACTTCCAGCTGGTTTAGTGTCATGTTATGTCCATGCCTTAACTCGTTTTCACAAACCTTTAATCCCACAGACCTGCTGCAGTCTACTCCCATCCCATTAAGACCACATCCTTCCCTACTGAGCCATTCCAACAATTTGGCTTTGATTTCCCCTTGAGCAGAAAGCCAAGCCAATGGCACCAACTATTTACAACATGAACCAAATTCAGAACTGAAAAATCCCACCCTTCGGCTGTCCTTGATCAAAAGGTTTACAGCCTAGATAAAATGGCATTTCAATCAGAGTTAAAATAAGTGGGTTTTATAGTCCAATTAGCACCATACCCTCTCAGATAAGGGCTGCCCAAGAGCACGGCTGCATATTACCTCTCTGAGATGAGGAGCTGGGTACGACAGGAGGGTGAGGTCCGGGAGCAAGGCTGTTTGAGCTTGAATTAAAGTGGTGAGGAACACCTCAGCAGGCACAAACTGCTGTCCCACAAACACCTTACTGCCATCACAGGGCTATTTTCAGAAATCTCTGATATTTTTCAGTCCACCACACTACATAAATCCCCTCTTGGCACCTAAACGTGACCATGGCCAAGAGACAGATGAGAAACAGGGTTAGGAAGAAGCAAGTTGGGTTTCTGGTGATGGGAGCCTACACAGTTCTATAAATAGCATCGGTGATCAGCTAAAATTCAGGTCAAAAGAGATGCTGCTGAGATGTCACCACCTCTGCCAAGCACCACTATCTTCAAGGACCAAATGAACCTCAGACGTCATTACCAGCCAGGGTGGGAAGAGCCACGTCACGGCATCTCCTCCTGTGCCGGGGCTCTCCTGCCGGGCATCCCTGTGCCGCACCGGAGACACAGCCCGGGGATGCAGAGCAGGTGCTAACGGGGAGCGTCTGACACCCCCCATTATAACCACCCTGCTCTGCTGCTTGTAGAAAGATGGTAAATAGGAATTAATTCAGCTGGGATTAACTCAATCTCTGTTGAGGAACTGAAAGCATTTGAAGTGTCCTCCCAACCGCTCCCCGAAGGCAGCGCAGCATTTTACCACCAAGCACACATTGCAAACAAGACCGTACAAGCGAGGGCTTTAAAGTCCTGTGCAATCGCTGCTCTTTGGGATACTTTGTGTGCAGTGAGCGGGATCCACCTGTGAGATTTCACATGCTCGACTGGTAGGAAAAGCTTGAGCAGCATCCACGTGAGCAAAATAGCTCCATCCACCACCACAGGCTGTAAATGATCTTATTCCTCTGCCCAGGGACGTCCAGGGGAGGGAACTGAAAGCAAGCAGCAGGCACCGTGAAGCTTTCAAAAACACGGGGAGCCTCTGACTCAGTACCCTGCTCTGCTTTGGAGAGCTTGACAGCTGCTTCCGATCCTCAGCTTGCTTTTCTTTTTAATGATAAAGTGATATGCGAGTTGAAAGCTAGAGGAAAACCACATCTCATCCAAGCAAACAGCTTGCCGTAACTTAATGTACCGAGGGAAGGACGACGCAGGGCGGCGGTGGCTCAGCACGTGCGGCTTGCTGGGCTTGGTATTTATCAAGCGACAGAAGATGCCAAGAAGAAAGCAGGTCACTTCCCATCTCTCAGGAGTATTCATCTTTACTTGCAGTTGTTTTTATTACCCCTCTCCACCACAGCATCGCTCCAGCGTGCGGGAAGCCACGCTCTCCCATCCCCTCCGAACAATTTAACACGTCACTGTGGACTTTTATGTGTCACCACAGTCGGGTCCCTGCTGCCATGGCTCACCGGAGCCAGCCGTCAGCGGAGGGGAGCCATCGCGAGCAACACCAGCCCCATTACTCACCCGGAACCGTTTAGCCAAGATATTTTTTGACATTTTCCACAAGTGAATTTTGCATTATTTGACTCATCCATGCAGAGTGGAGCGAAAGGCGGCATACTGGGAGGAACAGCCAGAATTACTCATGAGCTTTTTATTTTTTGTTGGCTTTAACTTAAATTGCGATCTATCAAACAGACAAGTCACACGTCGCTGCAGACGGCTGGGAGAAGCCCTTGCTTAGGCTGCAGCAGGGGCTGAAAAGGCAAACGAGTCATTTATATGCAGAAATCCTCAGCAAGTGTGCTACTCTCCAGCTTCGTATTAGTTGCTTTATTCAGTGCTAATCACCCCATTAAAAAAAGATAGAGCAGAAATAAAAAAAAAGTCCAAGCAAGAAATAATAGAAGCATCCTTCACTGCAACACTGCAGATACAGGAAGAAATGAGGGCTGGGATACTTAGTGTACGGATAAGGGGATTAAGAGGTGAAGGGCAATGGTGAGGAAGGGCTAAATTACAGGAAATACACACACACACAAAACCTGTTGGTCCAGGGTGATAAATTCAAAGTTCCTATCAATATTTTCTCACCATAAAAAAATACAGAATATTCACTGCAATCACAAAGAGCCTAGCTTTTCCATCATGCTCACAGCACGAGGTGCTCCTGAAGAGAGCTGTAGGGCTTCTTCAGGTGGGCACAGCCCCAGCGAGTGCTGGTCCCGGGAGCTGCCACGCAGCAGCAGACCGGGCCAAGCGTCCCTGCCCTTACGAGAAGGCAGCAGCCACGATGAGCCCCAGCCCCTGCAAAGAGCATCACACGCAGCACATACAGGTCACTGCTGGCTGACGCTCTGCTAAAAACAAACAACAAATTGGAGTAAAACTTGCATTTCTCTCCTATTGCGCAGCCAAAACCAATGGAAAATTTCTCACGGATCTGCAACATAACGCTAACGACAGATTTATTTTTACAGCAATATCATGAAGAAGGGTGATCTCAAAAGAGAAGTCATTCTGAAATGGGCAACTTGACTCAGCACGCAGGGGTCTGGCTGGATATAGGGTGCAACCTTACCATGCACGCACGCAAAGAGCTGTCTCACACCACAGCAGCACACAAATCCTGCCTGCCCGAGGGTGTCCTGGGTTTTGATCTGATCTCAGGCAGAAAAAACCATACCACTGAACTTGCTGAAAGGCGCACAGAAGAGAGGACCGCTGCTTACAGAGCCAGCCCTACAGCCTTACCTCCCCAGCTACCCGCTCCTCACCCCCAGGAGCACGAGACCTGGGGGTGAAATCCCCAGGGGATGCCAGACTGGAGAAACACTTACTGTTAAATATTACCCCACTATAGGATCTGCTTTTTGAGATCTGGCATTTTTCAGACCCAGCACCTATTCTTTAAGGGCTGGGGGAACTCTAATCTCTGAATACAGCCTCGCGTTTCTGCACGAGCACAATAACACCTCTTCGAGATGCGGTGCTGCACGCATGCCAACAGCTGAGGCCGGAGGCTGCTCCACAGCCGGGAAAATGAATAGCCGGCGAGGTCTCAAGGGCAGCGGAAAACCTTGCCGGCTTTGCTGTTCAGCAGAAGAGACCACGTAAATGTAATCTCGTGGCTCCTCCTATGCCGTCAGTCCTGTTGCAAAGAGCTAAATCAAACTCGGAGCTGACGCACCCAGAGAAAACTTAGAAATTTAGGAGATGCCACACTGGCATTGCCCCACAGCTTCTCCATGAAGAGCCAGGAAGGAGAAGGACCACTTTGGTCATTTAAAAAGGCAGAGAGAGACAGGGGAGATTAAATGTCTCAAAAATCATGTTTAGTTATCTATTGGCAAGCAATACATTCACTCTTTTTCATCCAATCCTCCGGTGCTCACCCCTCGGTGCTCCCCGAGCTCACTGGTCTGGGGACACAGCCAGAGTCCCAGAAACAGCCACATTAACACCCAGGAAGGACGGGGCAGTGTGTCAGAGCACAACGTACTGTAAAACATGGCTTCAAGCCACACAAATTACAGAAACATAAATTACAGTTGTGCTCCAACAACTTCAGGGCTACCCAGACCACAAGGGACCTGCGCCCAGCTACTCCCCGCCAAATGGTTTCAGCATCTGTTAGACCCCGGGGTAAAACGCCTGATTCCAACAGGGATTTTGCCCACGCTGACACAAATACCACCAGAGACCTGTAAACGTTTGGATGTTCAGTGAATGACAGGCAGGAGATGAGAGGGATGAAAGAAAGATTGGGGATTTACTGCTATTAAGAATGGCCATCACTTTAATGTAGGACTAATAACCCCCCTGGCACCCCTAAGCACAGCTTGCGGGGCTGCTGAGCCAGTGGTCACTAGTCAAGCCAAAGCCTCCTGAAGCATAATTATTTCAGTTGGGCCCTTAATTCACAAAACCAGCAGGTTTTACTGAAAATCATACACTAACACGCTACAAGGTATAAAACTGAGACAAGGAACCAAATGAGAAATGGGCTTTTAGGAAAAGCAGCATATGAACACCTTCACAACTTCGGTGATGTTTCACCTGTAAACGTTTGGTTGTTTGTCTGTTTTGTTGTTTTTTTTTTGTTTTGTTTTGTTTTTTAAAGTCATTTGCTAAATAAATGAGGTGATGTTACAGCAGGCACAGCTCCTGCCAGTGGAGCTTTGGACCGAGGCCGTCCCTCCAGCGCTGACGAGCCCCTCTTCCCCCCGCGCTGCTCCTCCTGCCAGAGATGCTCGGCTGCGCACCTTGCCGTCCACCCGTTTCCCTTAACTCCTCCTTCTTTGCTCCATTTTACCTGAATTTTCTTACAGTATTGAGCAGAAAAGCATCTACTGGTACGTTATGATAGGACAAATACAGCCCTATACTGTACATTCATACTTCTTTCATTCTCACCTCCTCAGCTGATTTTGTGGGTATCTCCTCCCGCTACAGATAACTCAAGAGCTACTGAGAGGTTTTCCTCTCCTGAAAAAACAACCTTGACCGCTGTTGGGAAACCAACCAGCAAGTTTTTAATCCTCCCTGAGACTTTTTACGTTTCACTTGCCAAAGATCCGTGATCAAAGGTTGGTGATGATCTGACACGGCACAGATCACATAGGGAACAGTTTTACTTTCAAATATTTTAAATATTTCATATTTTCATATTACATTATATTCATAATACAAAAAGTACAAAGAATCTCTTCAATCTCCTTAAGCAGAGCTAAAAAATGTGGACCAGAACTGAAGTTTAACAAGTATTTCCACTTCATACATTCATTCAGAATGGCTTGGGGACAAAAGCAGGGACTTCAAAAGAAAGTAATTTGGTGAAGAACATACACGTGTAAATATGCTCCTTCTCTTCAGGGTGGGGAGAAGATATCTGCATCTGAATACTTATGAAACTGCATCTGATGAACACGATTTCAAATTGAAAAAAAAGCACAATGGAAATGTAAGGAAGAACGCAAAGATCTTCTATAATCCCAAAGCAGTTCCAAGTAAACCTATTAGGCAGCCAGACATTTTGAGTTTCATTTCAGCACTAACTAAAGCACATATTTTAATGCTGTGCCTCTGCTCTTGATTAAAATCAAAACCAAGTTCTAAATGTTTTCGGTTTAGCACTTAGGATGGGGAGGAACTGAATTAAAAGAAACCTGAAAAATTTTAAGAGAACACTGAAGAATAAATTAATTTCTGAAATTAGCAACGTGCAGTGGCACTTCAAAACCCCAGAAAAACAGAAAGCATGCCTGCAGGTTACTCCTTGTGATACCAAACAGAGCAAATCCAATCAGATGAACATGCTGCAGGATCAGTCAGGCGAAAGCCACAGGAGCGGCATTACAAAGTGAAAGATGTATAAAAAGAGGATTTTCTAAACCTATTGTACTGGCTTGAAACTGAGCTATTCCCCCCCAGAGGAAATGACAGCCTTGCCGGTATGGCCCTGCAGAACAAACTGTCCAAAAAAACCCCTCAAAGACAACACAGAGGAAAACTAGGAAAGAAGTTTTAATGAGAAATTAAAAATCCTACTAGAACGTTAGGGCTGCAATATTACATTTAAAATAACACATCTCCATTCAAAAGCCTATTTCCTACATAGGCGTGTAAGCAAACTTAAATTTCACCATGCTATTTCATAACTTCTTGTCTTTAATGGTGCCATCATAGCTCCCTGCTTCGCATCTCCCCTTGCTTAAAATAACCATCTATGGCAAGAGCGCTGACCTTCAGGAATAAGTGAATGAATGAGAAAACTGGCACGCCAGCATGCGACCAAATTGAAAACGATGACAGCAGTTATTTCAACACACGGAGATGAACGGAGGGAAGAATATCATTATCTACATGTAAAATATTGAGTGACACCAACAGCAGACAGGAACTTCTGTTTGCCCAGTCTTGTGAAACAAGAACGAGCTGGTGCTGAANTATATATATATAAAAAAGATATATTAAAAAGCTATTTTATAATATATGTATTTTTAAAAAAATATATAAAAGACACATCAGACTCATATAAACACGAGGCTCTCAGAAGGGTTTCAGAAGTCAGCGCACGTGGCTGTGTTATGCCAGACAAGTACCGGAGTTCCCACCTCGCCACTCCTGCGGTTTCTGGCAGCCCCACAGATTGTGCAGGAGAGGATGTACCAAGTCAAACACGATTTTGGTTTTCTTGGGTTTGGTTTTTTCAGAAAATGTGACATTTTCAATAATTTAATCCTGCTAGAAGGCCTTGAAAGCAGAAAGAGAAGTTACAAATCCATATCTACTGCAGCACAAAGTAGAAACATCAGCTATTCACATGAAAATATATTCATAAGGAAATGCAAATGGAAAACGCAACCCCACAAATCCCCTCATTAACAACACCGTGCCGCCACCCTGCAGCACCTGCTGGGTTTGAGGGACCAGGCTGGTGGGGATGTTTTGNTTTTTTTTTTTTTTTTGCTCAGCAAGAAATCAACTCAAGATGCCACAGAGGCCAACTGCTTCGTCATGATAGAAATTCATTACTTGCCTTTAAGATAAAATGATCATCAAGCCACATGAAAAAGAATAAAATAAAAGACAAAGAAAAAGAATTTTTCAAAGGAATGTATACGCTTCCAAGCAGAAGCTATCACCTAATTATCGAGCTAAGGTGTTTTGCTAGGGGTACGGTCAACCCTCCCCTGAAAAATGTGTCCTTGCTTCTTGTGAGTGGAGGATGGAGTGTGATGGACTACCACTCATACACTAAGTCTGTTGTTATTTTATTTTTTTATATATATATATATATATAAAAAAGATATATTAAAAAGCTATTTTATAATATATGTATTTTTAAAAAAATATATAAAAGACACATCAGACTCATATAAACACGAGGCTCTCAGAAGGGTTTCAGAAGTCAGCGCACGTGGCTGTGTTATGCCAGACAAGTACCGGAGTTCCCACCTCGCCACTCCTGCGGTTTCTGGCAGCCCCACAGATTGTGCAGGAGAGGATGTACCAAGTCAAACACGATTTTGGTTTTCTTGGGTTTGGTTTTTTCAGAAAATGTGACATTTTCAATAATTTAATCCTGCTAGAAGGCCTTGAAAGCAGAAAGAGAAGTTACAAATCCATATCTACTGCAGCACAAAGTAGAAACATCAGCTATTCACATGAAAATATATTCATAAGGAAATGCAAATGGAAAACGCAACCCCACAAATCCCCTCATTAACAACACCGTGCCGCCACCCTGCAGCACCTGCTGGGTTTGAGGGACCAGGCTGGTGGGGATGTTTTGCCCTGTGAGGACAGTCAAGCAGTGGCGCAGGTGGGACCGGTAGGTCCATCCTTGGGAGTTTGAGACCCAAGTGGATAAAGCCCAGAGCTCCCTGGCCTGATCTCTGCTTTGAGCGGAGGTTGGACTAGGTGACCTCTGGAAGTCCTTTCCAACCCGGCTCCTACCATCAAGAAAGAGAGCAACCTCCGAGCTGCCTCCCAGTAACCCTCTTCAAGGCCACCAGACTGCTTCAGCCGCCTTTCCAGGTGACTCTGGAATAGCAGCAGAAGTGATTATGCTGTGGAAAGCGAGTTGCACTTCAACAAGGCAGTAACCACCGTCGCTCCCCCAGCCAGCCCCTCACACGGGCTGCCAACACAAGCTGCAAACAGCAATCTTGGACAACTGTTTTCATCCCCCAACTCCCTCAATAACCTACTTACAAGTCATAAGGTTGCTTGCTGTTGAAATGCATATTAAACTCAGAAGAAACAAAAAAAACCCCACATCTTTTTTCATTCCAGGTCCAATTTTTTGGATTCAATGTTTAAAAACGCTCTGCAGTCAATCACATTTCGGAGGGCATAGAGACCTAGAGATGCCAAGAGATGGCCTAGAGATGGTAAGCAGAAACTCCGTGCACACACACATTTTAACATGGCTATCTGCAAGAGAGATTCGGGGTTGGGGCCACTGTGGGAATGCTCTGGGGGCAAGGCAGAGGAGACAGGTCTAGGCTGACCGAAAACTGAGCAATTGGTGCATTGTTGTTTGTTTATTTCCTGTTTAACTGCTACAATTTGGAGTAGTTGGTCAACTTTCAATGCAATACTTGGACAACAAATTAAGTGTTTAGCAAATCAATTTAGAAGTGAAACGAAGTGTGACCCATGGCATTTCCTTACAGGAGCCAGGATTTCCACCTCAGGGCCCCTTGTTAAGGTCTGAGACCTTATGCTGATCTTTGCAGGGGTAAGTACCTCTTTACAGGGGTACAAAAGCAGCACCCAGCTAATTATGTCTCGCTATTCCAGGGGTATCAGCTACCCCAACTCGCCTTCCACCAGGAAAAGGGACTGGAAGGCAGGAGTCTCTCTCAAACAACAGTGTTTAGAAACCACTACGGCTGGTGTCAGGAGCAAGCACTGCACGCTTACCAGAAACAGCTACTGGCAATAAAACGTAGGTACTCAGGGGACTTCAGTGCCCAAATCCTGTTTTCTCACACACTGGAGTGGCACAGTGGCTTTCCAAAGCATGGCTTAAAGTTTCTGTTGTTAAGCCTGAGAGTAGGAATCCCCACGGTTTGGCTCTTAACAGCTGCAAAAAGCATCCATGTCCCTTCCCATCCTGTGTGGAGGTCTCTGACCTGATGGATCGGCAAGGGGGGGCCCCCCATGCCCCAGCATCCCCCGCTGACGGATCCGCCCCCGAGAACCTGGCGCATCCATTTCACACATCCCACACGGCGCGAAAAGCTCCCCCAGCAAGGCATCATCTCACGCACGACTTCGCACTTCTCTCCTGCCGCCAAGCCCGATGCTGTCTGAAACTCACCCGCCACCAAAACATCATCACCTGGGATGAGTCAGGGTCTGAGCCCATCGGCACCTCGGGGTCGCCAACAACCCCTCTGCTCCCCTCCCGCTGTCGAGTCCTTCAACTTCAGGGCAGTTTTGTGTACGTGGACCTCACCTCAGCCAAGCATTCTAGGGTCCCAGCAACGGAGACTGAACCTCTCTGGTGGTCTATCACTTCCCGTTAACTAATTTACCTCCCCCACCTCATTACAGCTCACAATATCACAATTATCCCCTGATAAACCAGCAGAGCCCTTGCTCTCGGGCAATGCTTCGCAGCTGCCAAAAGCAAAGGTGCAACTTCTGCTTGGAGAAAACAAGAACCTCTCCCTGCAAACCTTGGCAGCGGCCACCCCATCGCCCGCCCGAAGGCTGCCCGAGGAAGAGGAGCTACTACCTGGGTGAGGTGCGGGTTGGGGTTGAAGCCACACTGGTTGCAGACTTTGCTGTGACACTGGGTGCAGGCATTGAAGTTCGGCTGGCCGGGCGAGGAGGTGAGCTCCGTCGTCTTGCATATGGGGCAGAGCGTGCTGCTGGGGAGGGGGGCGATCTGCGGGAGCGAGTAGGGAGAGGTAGGGGTGCTGCCCCGGTCCGGCGACGCTGAGGGAGACTTCCCCGAGCCCTGGCTCCTGGCATCCACCTGCAGCATCCTCCGCGGTCCCTCTGCCGGCGGTCCGGGCTGGCCCCGGCCGCTCATCTCCCGGGGGCTCTGGGAGCTGGGCACAGTCTGTGCGAGGGAGGGGGACGCTGACCGCTGGCCCGCAGCCTGATCCAGCTGCTCCGGTCTCCTCGGCGTGCTGAAACACCATTAAAAATACACATAATAAGCCAGGTTTAGTATATTCAAATGATGCCTGTCAATGCAGAAGACATCTAAAGCACCCTCTCTGCCCCCGAAGCCCCAGCTCAGCCAAGGAGGCACGGCGAAACCACACTGCAAACCAGGGAACTGTTCAGATCGGCAGAAGGATACGCTTTACCTTATGAAACAAGGCACAATTTCAGCTTTCTCTTATATAACCCAGCAGCAGAGATGTAATTGAATTATTTGGTGTATTCCAAGTTGAAATTTAGTTGGAAAGTTGCAGAGAAAACGTAAATGAGAAGTTTGGGGCAGCTCAGCCTCCTGCCGTTAGCACTTCTCCAGCACAAACCGGTGCTCGAAGAGGCAGCAGCAACTCGGGTTTGCAGATTGCGGGGCCCTTCCTGCAGGGAGACGGCCAACGCGCGCTACACCACCTTCTCACAACCTACTTCTATGAGTTGCTGCGAAACGAAAAGACTGCGAAGAGCCCTATCTATTGAAGGAAAACCCCTCCAGAAGCCCAAAGGCGGCAGGAGAACTACTTATACTTTCTCGACTGTCACGCTGCCCCTGTGCAAGTCACAGGTGACAGCAACTGAAGGCTTGTTTCCCAGGGGCCACAGCAGAGCAGTGGGAAATTAAGAGAGAGGGCATCAGCTCTGCTTTAGTAATCATTACTAAAATGAGAAGCCTGGGGAACAGGGGCTTGCGTGGGCTGGCTGCCCCCCAGCTGAACCTCTTCTGGGTGATGTGAGTCTTGGCTGGGCAGAAAACCAGCTGGGATGCACGGGGTCACCAGGACAGGGTGATGAAACCTCCCTGCAAAAGCCCAGCTACCCAGAAGGAGCAATGCTGGGCTTGGCATCGTGCCCGCTGCTGGCCAGGCAGCCGTCCCCATAGCTTGCGCAGGATGCTCAGCACCCCGCAGCGTGTGCTCCCTGCCACCCCAGAGCTCGGGGAGAAGGTCCAGTGGCCCCAGAGAGCTCTGGAGCAGCTTCAGCTGCGAGAGCTTTGAGCTCTTGTGCTGGAGAGCACAGCACGAGGTCCCGCGCACCCCACCTCCCATGTTATTTCAGTGCAGGTACCCTGCAACGTGCTGCTGACGGACCACGAACGTGTGAGAATGAATCTGTGATAGAAGATGTTTATGTAATTACAGGGGTTTTAGGTAACAGAATCATCTGGTGCACGTGCTCATCAAATATTTCTCAGAAAAGCAGAAGCCCTAATGCCCTTACTACCTGTGATCTACAGCTGTTTAAGGAAAAATATTACTCAGAATCTCAAATTTAATAAATTGTTGATTTACCCAAGCAGGGTCTGACCTTATAAAGGTTTAAAAAGGGAACTTAAATGCATAAAACTAATGAAATTCAAAGTGCACGTTGCCACAGTAATAGGAAGTCAGATGAAAATAAATATTAAAATAGCACTTTGGGAATACTTTTCGGCTGCAGATTGAAATCCACTTCTCTGAAGGAGGAATCACACAGTAATAATAAAGCAAAGCAATAAGGGAGCAACTGATCTGCTCCAGACTAAAGAGCAAACCGCACCTGGCCCTGCAGCAAGCCACCTGCAGCAAGTGCCGTTTGCACGCCCTGCTCCTCCACCACGAGTACTGACGCCCTTGAGCTCAGAATTGGGATTTGCCTCCTGATGCTGAGGGCTGCAAAGCTGCTGCCCATAAAACGTGTGGCATCCGTAGCTGGTGGAGATGGGAGAGTCCGTCCCAGACACCGGGAGAAAGTACCGTCAGAAAGCAAAATGCATTTTCTCTCCTTAAATTTAATTCTCATAAAAACAACATTTATGTATTAGAATACATACTATCCTAATGGTGTATTAAACAGCACTGAAATAAAATTATTTGAAAAGATACATGTACATACGGTCAAATAACTGTTGTTTGGAACAAGAGAATGGTTATTCCACTGCAAATTTCGAAAGTCAAATATTTTTTTCCCCATTTGATATGCAAAAAATGTTTGCCACCAAATGGGAATTCTGATTGCAAACCGGCTCTGACCACAGAAATACCACTCAGCTACGGTTTCACCTCCCACATCAGTGAGAAATGGAAAAAACTTACAGCAGCTACCCACAGCAGAAGTGTTTAGCAGTATATTAGTAGTTATCACCTATTTTTGCAGCTGGTATTAGTAGTACTAGCAGTCTGGCTTATTTAGTTCAAGTACCTTTCTTTAAATAAAGAGTGAATTTTTCCCTTAGTGAATTTTTTGCAGCAAATCAACATGAGGAGCACCGTACCTCTGAAGCTGCGCTACACCAAGAGGAGCTGTCACACAAGGCACAGACAAGTTTACTGTGTTTCCTACCCAAAACAGAGTCTGTGGCTCTCTTGAAAAAGCAAAAAACACACAAGGTGCTGTTATTTTGCCTTAAGCATCATTCCTGGCGCAGAAGAGGAAGGAGCACAGTTGGGCACTCACTGCCCTGCAGGACGTTGCTGCTCCGGAGATGCTCTCCCAGCCTGGGATGGAGTTCCCTCCCGGCTCCCTTCACCCTTTCGGGTGCAAAGAAATGCCATGTACCGTCTCCATCCCGCTCCCAGCAGTGGTTTCACTCTGTGCACCTATATCATCGCTGCATTTATTTATCTTATAATTATCCAGGATGCCCCAGCCATCCTGTGGCACGGCCTGGGCTGCCTTTCACTTGCGCCAGCCGAATGTGCCGTGTATGTCTTGTACCCATCTCTGAACCCTTTTGCTGTGTTACACAAGTCCAAACTGCTCATCCACTTTTTTTTCCATACAGCCCTCTTCATCACTGATAAAAACATTAACTAGCATCAGGCTGCTAACCAGTTCCAAAAAAATTGCCCCCAATGCCAACAGATCACTTGTTAACAATTAGATGGAGATGTCTTGATAAGGCAGGATTTCACCCATTTGATGGGGTCTGTATTGATTTTGCACCACCCTAATTGTTGACTTAGAAATATTGGGCGATGCTCAAACATCTCCACAGGGTCCAAATTCAGCAGCGCTCTCACAGTTACCAACAGAGTTATAATTTTGTCCAAGTAAAGAACATCAAGCGCTTTTGACTAAGCTTATTAACAACTAACATCGAGGTTTCCATTTATTATATTCTGTCCATTAATGCTCTATCAAGAGAAGGTCAAGCAGGCAGCTCTATTAATCTGCCCACAATCACCAGCAGGTTGGGCAGCTGGGAAGATGCCTTCTTCTTCCTTTTTTTTTCATTTTTAAATTGAAAAATGATGGCTTTCTTGCTTTCTAAAACTCCCTCCATTTTCCAGCATAAAGCTGACACAGCATCAAACCAAGCCACAACCAGCCTCCTGCCAACCTCAGCCAGCCTAAGCGATGCCCACCACCAGCCCTCTGCTCCTCCGCCTCTTGCCCAACCTTCTCCAAGTTTGTTGGAGCTCAACTCTGACCGTCCTTTGAACATGGAGCATCAAACCAGCCAAAGCAGCAGAAGCACCAGCCTCCGCCTTCTGCAGAGAGGAATGCAGCATTTCACCGTTAAGAAGTACATGGGTAGTCCTGGGTCTGCAGCATCAGAAGCCCGGGTTTCACTCCCAACTCCGCAGCGTACCCCTGCCTCCTCTATTCCCTTCCCTACGCAGTGAAAGAAGCATCTGTCCGTCTCCCGACGTCAAGCGCTGCAAAACACCCACAAAAATTAACCCTCAGCTCCACGCAAGAGAGGAGGCTAAACTGCAAGGTTGCTTGCCACGTAGCCCAGAGCTAAAAATCACCCTGACAGATTAGTGTGTACCCAGGTCTGCTTCTCCGTCAGATACTTCTCCTGACTGAAAAGGCGCAGAACTTTCCTTGCTCCTCTCGGGAACAAGCGGGGCTATGAAACCAGCCTGTCTATTTAGGGCTGGTGCAAATGTCCTGGCAGGCTGGGAGGAGCTGGAGAAGGACTAGGAGGGAACAGCTGACTGAGATGATCAGAAGCAGGAACAGCATAATGAAAACCAAGGGTAAAAGCCATTCTCCACAAAATCAAGCTCAGCAGTCTACGATGTCACAAGCATCTTGGATTTTTTATGTCTGATTTTTTCCCTTCTGTAAAAATGATGTTTTTTCATCCAAATAGCAAGAAATGGGAAGGCTTTAAAAACAAAATCCTATTTACAGCCAAACCAAATGTTAGATTTTCAGTTGGCTGGTTAAAGATTAATTTCAGAACAGATGATTTGTCCTAAACCTAACTTTTGATGGCATGGCTGTGACAGTGAAAAGATGACAGCAGCTTCAGGAAAGATAAAAGCAATACAGTGGCATAGTATTGGTTTACAATCCCGTTCCAGTAAACTTATTTGGGAATTCCTAGGTAAAGTCAGGGCCTGTAGAAGGGAATTGCTCTAATTTAACTCCGGGAGGTTCACTGGTGCCACTAAATTTTACAGACAAGACCCAAGCGTGGAGCCAGCATCCCAAGAGGTGTCAACGGGTCCTTTTTCATACAAGATGCTAACTTGGGAGCAATAACCATCGCAAGGTAAATGCCAACGCCGTTAACATCTTTGCTATAAAATCAAGTAATAATGATATTACACAAAATCTACACTGGTAACTCAAGTCTTGTTCGGGTGTGGTGTGTGGAAAAGTTCAAGAGAGAGCATGTCTATTGGTTTTCTCCTAATTTATTGGTTTTCTCCTAATTTCACATTCTCCCCTTGAACACACTGGCCACATCCATCTGCTCAGCTACCACCACTCACATCCAGGCATTTTTGGTCCGAGTAAACCCTTCAAGAGCTGCAGCCCTTTTATTCAACTGGGAAACATGGATTGCATCCCTTTCCCTGCCTGGTGCCAACTGAAATGTGTCCCTGCTCGCTGGGCAACTGATCTAATTACTGCATTATAGTATATAAAAAGAACATGAAAACAAATGGCGCTGTCGCCATAATTTTACAAAGAGCACGCCCTGCTCAGGCTTTCCAAAGAAGAGCTGGGTTTGTCCATGGAAGGGAGCTGCTAGCTTCATATCCGTATCCAAAATAAGCAAAATGGGGACAAGCAAGTCTTTTCTATCAGTAGAAAAGGAGGGAAAACAAATGATTGCTTACCTGCAGTAAAACCGAGGGTATGAGAAGCAAACAAATCAAGATAAAGCATGAGAAGAGAGATGTGTAGACGCTCACACCCTAAAGAGGGAGAGTAGGTTAACGAACAAGAATTAGAGCTGCTCAGCTATGAGCAGAGATTTGACCTAGTTGGTTCGACTGAAACCCGATGTGAACATCCCCATGACTGATTTTAAGAATCACTGAATATAACCTATTTAGAAAAAAACAGGTAGCTAAGCAAAAGGGGAGTTGCACTCTAGGTCAAAATGGCACTGGGTTTGACTCAGAAAAACATAATTCCTAATGCTTATGGGTCGCATAGGAACTGCAGGGGATAATATCAAATATTAGCTGGTTATACTGCCTATCAGCAAGTCAGACTAGAAAATAGGACATGCAACATTTTAATAAATAAACAGAAAAAGAAGTGTCTGATGTGGAGGGCCTCCAGTTTCAGCTACACGCACTGAAAATCTCACACTAGCAATGCTAAAACATCCACCGAGCTTGGGAGTTTTATTGGCAGCAGCTTTGTAGCTCTAAAAGTGCTACATCCAACACAGGGAATCCTGTATCAGACTCTGCTTTGACAAAAAAAAGAAGCAGTTACAGAATCAAAAATCAGCACCTGCTTAAATCCAAGTGCCCCCGACTTAATCACATCTACGTCCATGCAAGAAGTTCATGCCAGAAATGTGTGTGTACTGGATCGTTTAGAAACAGCAAATGCCACACAGCTGAAAACAAAACAGAAAATATGAAATGGTGACTAGAAACTGTCAGGGAGTATATTATTAGATGGCAACACAAGCACTCTTGTGAAAGGCCACGGTGTTTAATGACTTGCTTTTCTGAGTAGTGGAAAAACCCTGTTCTCCTGCAGCTCTGTGCTCCAGGCTTGCTTTATCCCCGTCAAATCAGATGCAGCTTCTGTCAGGCATTTTCCCTGTGACCAAGGCATTCCTCATGCGCGTCTCCTGATGCTGGAGAGTGTATTTGAGCTCCTGCTCAAGGCTTTCACCCAATCTGGGCAATCATTCAGGTCCCTAACATCCACCCACATACCCGTTCCCATAAATATAGAGGAACATGATATCCTCGAGCCCCCTGCCTCCCTGCTAAACCCCACTGGGGCTGGGGTTCAAGGAGGGGCTGCCAGGGGCATAAGCCACTTGTACTTAACGCACCAGACTAACGACCTGTCCCAGAGGAACCGTGTCCCAGCACGATGCTGCCGTGTGGCAAACAGCACCGCGATGCACGGCACACCACCCTCCTCCTCTGGCCCCTGGTTTTGCAGAAGATAACACACTTAGCGCTGTTGCCAGCTTTTCCCTCAGTTTAAAATGCAGAGGTCTACTCAATCCATGGAAAGGTCACAAGAACCAGAAGTTTTCCAGTTTACATCCCTGCAAAGTCAAGACTAGGAAAAGCCTCAGTCCACCACAAACCAGCTATTCTCCATCTTATTAGCATTGTATCTAGTTCAACCGAGAATCCGCAACAGGCTAACACATCAATGTCACTCACGCTGCTGTATGAAGCACGGTTGTTGAGAAGCATCTGCCATCTTATTAGCTGAATCCTACGTGCCAAAAGAGGGGGTTATGACTGATTCAAGCTCTAAATAAACATTTACTTGCTTATTTTCATTCCTGCGTACTGCCTTTTTGTAAGTGTTTGTGAATTGTTATCAATTGCAGTTGGACTAGATGATCGTTGCAGGTCCCTTCCAACTGAACTATTCTACTCTACTCTACTCTATTCTATTCTATTCTAGTCTATTCTATTCTATTCTAGTCTATTCTATTCTATTCTAGTCTATTCTATTCTATTCTAGTCTATTCTATTCTATTCTAGTCTATTCTATTCTATTCCAATTTTGCTATGTGGCAAATAAATACTTCATTTGCACCTAACTTGGCGCTGGTTGAGCTAAGAGCAATTTCCCTTAGGGTGCTTTGCAACGTAAAACCAGAGCAAGGGCTGCTCACACCCACCAGCCCAGCATCCCCAAACTTCTCTCCAGAGAATCCCATGTCTGATGTCTACTAGTCACCCTATGTAGACCTCAATGAACATCTGCAACAGAATGCAAGGCAACTAATCCCCATAGAGTCCCCAGCAGCCTCTATGAACCCCAAGATCTAAACTGGAGTCAGGGGAGACTTTTGCATACCTCCCACGAGCCCTTGCAAGCCAGAAAGTCACGGAGGGACCTGCAGACCCCCACGTGCTGCTCCTTCAGCTGCCGATGCCTGAAATGTGCAGCCACCGCTGTCAGGATCTCAGCCAAGCCCCCCAGAGCCAGCGGCAACTGGCCTGACAGAAGCGCCTGCAGGTAATGATCTCAGCGCAATATATATCAAAGAGATTTCTTCTGAGATAGCTTTACAGGAGCAGGCACACTGAAGGTTGAAAGACTTGAACAGGTCTCCTTTTCAAGTGATATAACTGTTGCTAAGAACATTTATGATCTTGAACTTCAAAGCATTAAAATCTCTCGGGGCTAAGGGGGGTGTCTGATATCCATTCTGCCTCAGCATCAGGGAAAATCTGTCTCCTCTGTGATAGCAGAAAACTACATGTAAATCTTCCAGAGACAGAGTAGAAGCCACTTCTTGATCGTGATGCAATTAGCTGCACGGGGCGAGAGGAGCGGTACAGCTAGCCGCTGAGCGCAGCAGGGTGCAGATGGAAAGCAGGGGCCCTGGCTTTGCCGTGCCTGGAGAAACGCCGTCCCTGGGGTGAACGTGGAGCTATTAGAAAGGTCCACTGGATTTCTGATCCAGCATCTGCGTCTCTCTGGGCACTTAGGAAGTATCTGGAAGATATAAAGCAAGGAGGGACAGTAGCTTTTCCAGTGTATGGGTGCAGTCAGCTTTGCACCATCGGTGCAGGTGAACAGCAGCCTTGGAGCCCTTGAGGAGACTGGAAGGAGAGGAGGCGGTGGGCACCCCAGCCGCTGCCCCCAAGGATACTGCCGAAGGGGAGGATGCTCAGCACCGCTGCCCGACTGCAGGACTCATTAGCTCCCCCCTTGTTGAGCATACCAAAGTCCACATTAATTCAGGTGAGCGCTGGGGGGGACCATGCTCGGGGGATGCTGCAGGCTGGATGGTAAAGCGGGCTGCCGCCTGCAGAGCTCCTCTCCTCTTTATTGCAGGACTTGGAAGGTCTGCAAGAAATGATGAAGAGCCCTGCCACAGAGATACGGCCCTGCAACCAACACCAGGGAGCACGCAGAGAAAGGGCGGCTGAAACGAGGATAAATGTCCCCAGGAGTCACCGTGAGGAGCGGGCTGACAGCCGTCCCTTCAATCTGATTTCCACCTAGCTATTCGATGTGTGGCCTCCGTCTCCTGCCCAGGACCAACTGATTGCTGTGAGCAAGTCATTCATGCATATTAAAAATCATATAATTTATAAAGGGTCATGACAATCTTGAAAATACTGCAGACACCAGAAAGGACAAGATGGGTAGAATACCCCAGCCAAGGAGCAATCGCTCCCCTCTGCCTCCATCCACTCACATCTTATAACTGAGCTCTAGCAATTAAACGGTAAAAGAGCTGATTGCCACAGTCACGTTTAACTAAAGACCTTTGTCCCAGTAAAGCTACCAGCTTGAATTACTGTGCTGTATCTATGAAATGCCAGCAAAGCCAAAAGATAAACTATGGCATGAAGCTAAGGAGTTTTTATGGCACATGGTTCATGAAAGCTTATCTTGTAAATCTCTGATTATAACCTCCCCGAGAGCCTCTCTGATTTTAACTGGCAGCAACACAATTTTTTGTTTAGGTTGTTAACTATTCCCTAAAGCAATGCAAAATAAAGCGACCTGCTCTTGACTTAGTCCTGCGCCATGCACGGCGCCTGCTTTGAAATGCCAAGATTAACGACAGAAACTTTCAGTAACAGTGACCATAATAGATTCAGCTTCAATCTATTTGCAAGACTGGAAAAAACCCACAAATACACATGACGACTGTAATATTTAGATTTAAATGGGGGAAAAAAATAAATCAGAAAAAGTGAGAAAGTTTGTTAAAAAGAAATTAAAAGCAGCAGGTGGAAGGGTAAGACAGGGAAGTGCCCATGGCACCTGTTAACATATTAGGCCCTCAGGCAAAATGTACACTATCAAGAAAGGGTTTAAGACAAGGCCACATAATTAAAGAGTGGAGCAAATAAGGCCACAGGAGTAAAAAGAAATCCTTCAAAAATTAAAAATTGTATTTAGATGAGGAAAAAACAACCAACACCCCCCCACCCCCCCATTTTGCCAAATAACATAAAAACCNCCCGATTTTGGCAAATTAAATTTAAAGCCCAAAAAAAGCATAAAAAAAAAAAAAAAAATCCCTGAAGGAACAACTTGTGAATTGGGCCAAAAAAACCCCACAAGATTTTCTAAAACTTTAGAAATAGGAAATCTGCCAAAGAATCTGGAAAACTGAAAGAACATTGAAATGCAACAGAAATATTTAAGGAATGCAAGACTGTAAAAGAAAAGATAAATCCAACCTTTGCCATGCTGTTTGCTAAGGAGAAATTTATGAAGGTTCCCACACCAGAACTGTTTCATATACAGGATAAGTCTGAAAAATCGTCTCAGTAGAAGAAATGTTAGCATAAAAATCTGGAAAGAAAGAAGGAAAAAAAGAAGTAAAAGATGGTGAAATAAGGGGAAGCCTTCTTGTGGGTTAATAACTGACCACGATTTAGGACGCCAAGGATAGAGGTAGGTGGACAGGTTTTCACAAGTAGAGTTGCAGGACGCTGCCATGGAATAAATGGGATATATTCATAAATGTCCTGGGAAGGAGGGGAAAAATTAAGGGACAAGTTTGCTGAGCCACACAAATTTATTCAGTGTATTCAAAGCTAAAACCAAATGCAAAGAGCTTTAGAAGGCTCTCCTGAAATGGATGTCTCAAAACACCGTGGCAGGTGAAATCCAAGGTCAAGAAACGCAGAGTAATGCACAGAAGATAAGACAACCGTAGCCACGCGTAGTGATGGGCTCTAAATGAGATATTGCCGCTCTGCAAAGAGTTCTTCAAGCCATTTTGGACAGTTCTCAGAAAATGTCAATTTAATGCTCATCAACGAACATAGAATGATCTACAAAAAAATAGACAATTAAGTTATTTTGAGAAAAATGCATTCTGGAAAGCAATTCAAAGGGAATAGCAGAGGCAGCCCGTTCCCTTGACTTGCTTCTGGCTTTCCCGCCCCCCCAGAGAGCAGCACGAAGGTCTGGTTTTGCAAGGCTCCCTTTTGAGTTTCAGGCTTGATTCCGTCCAGGGGCTGGAAGGATTTCTGCAGCTGTTGGCCCACTGTGGGTAAGTGCTCTGATGCTGAGAGCGGTTTGCTGCTGGTGGGTAAGAAGGGGTCAATCCCAGGGGTCTGGCTCCACCGGGACAACATTCACGGTCCTGTCCACACCACCCACGCGTCCTCGTGCTTCTCCAGCAGCAAGCAGTTGGTATTCGACCATTAAGAAGCTGGGAAGACTGCAGGGCCCTTTTTTTGGATGAGTTCCACCCATGCTCCAAAATGAAAAGCTGATGCAAAAAAAATGTATCATTATCCATCTCCGTGACAGCTTGAGTCAACCAAACTCAGCCCGGAACGAGGAACAACACTCATTCCAGGCATAAAAAATAGGAAGATCCATCAGAAAGAGAAGTGCTGTTAAAAAAGAGGCAGTAATAACATACCAGAAAGAAACTGGCTTGTATTTTTAGAAAGAGGAAAGAAAAACCCAGTTAAAATGGCAACTTCCAGGGGAGGAAATCAGACTACCATACCACAGAGAGACAAACAGCTCCTGGTGACTGCAGCGAGAGGCAACAGAAAGCTCCTGACTTTGCACGCCCATTTGTTTGAGCCTGGGCAGATGAAACACGAGACCTAATATATATTTTTTTGTGTCTGTGAAAAACTGTAGCATTTTTATCCATCCTGCAATTGTGTCTTGGCACCTCACAGCATTTTGGCTATCTCATAATTGTCGCTCGAACTCTTCCCCAGGCCATTTAGGTCCTTAATAGTTTTTGTTTGTTGCCTCAGGTTACCAGAAGAGCTGACACCTAAGGTGTGGAAGAGCAATCAAGAGAAAATCATTTGGGCAGGGACTGAGGAAGCAGTGATCAACTCATGTCCTGCCCGAAGAGCTCCAAGTACTGCGCACGTAGAGGGGTACGTGGTAAAACTGATGAGCCCACACTTTCCTGCAGGGAGGAGAGCTTCATGTCCACCACGGCCAGATGTCATTTGACGAAAACTTGACATCAGGTTGTGGTTGTCAGAAACACTTCTCAGCTGCAGAAGTTTCTCCAGCCCTGGTGTTGTCCACACCAGCACACGTGGTCCAATAATGTCTATTATGGGAGACAAGACCGTGGTTGCAAGTGCCTGCTGGGGACGCTGCCCTGGGGCTGCCAGACAACTGCCTTGCGCAGGATGGGGTCAATATAGTTGTTTGTGTGTCTTAGATTTGCACTTTCTGGTTTTCTGAGATTTGGATTGGAAGCTCAAATGTGAATGGCAAACCAAACTCGGAATTAATTACATTTTTGTGTGTAAAACTTGTTATTCACAACAGGAAAGATAAAGCAAACTCAAAGAATAATTCATTACCAATACTGTCAGAGACACCATCAACTTCAATATTTCAAGCTGTTCAGTTTAAATGCACTTTTGAAATAGGAGAGCCTGAAATTCCCCTGCCAAATTCTTTATAGTATCAAAGGGAAACACTTCGCCAGCGCCTGCAATTCTTTGAGGTGCCTCGTCCCTGCATGCATTTCCCTGTCGCACATACCTCAGGCCAGAACATTTGTCCCCAAAGAGACTGAAGCATCTGCATATTTGATGTACCTGTCCTCACGGTCCCATCGAAAGGCTTAACTTGGCAGAAATGGAAGCAGATAAAATTTAAGGCTGAGAAGTTTACTTGATAAGTGAACTGGATTTTAGATATGTTGATAAGTAGAAGGCATTTTATTACTACTCAAAGCAGCTAGTTGATTCTGTTTGCATATTTCAAAGAAAAAGAAAGGCATGCTAATTTGTTAATTCAGAGTGTTTGAGACTGTATTTTTAGTTCATAATAAATCAAAATTAAGTTGGTAATTATCAACATGGGTTGGATGACACAGAGTTGTATAGGAATCACATCCTAATCCATTAACCAGTGCAGCTAGGAGATACTTCAAGAGAAAGGCAGATAACATAAAGTACAAAAAGGACACCTAAGGAGATACTTCCTTAGAGTTTTCTCCCAGAGTGATGTTTCTGGATGCCTTATTTTTGCCAGGTTAAGGTAATCAATGAAATATAACGTAGTAATACGGACCATCTTTTCCACTCAAACAAGAACTGATGTTCTGTCATAATTTTAGCATAACCAGTTCAAACCAAGCCTAATAAAGTGGTAAATGGGCTCTACCCGCTCTGAAAATCACCACCGTGAAAGGTTCAAAGGACAGCAAAGGACCAGGTGCCCCTCTGCTGCTGCGCCCCAGGTGGGAGGGTCTCACCCAGCGGGAGGAGGGCAGGCTGGGGCTGCGCTTGCAGGACCAGCAGACTCAAAGATCTCCACTCTGTACCAATGGGAACAACCCATCTTTCCTTACATGCTCCCCAGCTACAGGATTCCCAAGCAAAACATCCACAACAACTTGCAGACTGGGGGGGAAAGGAGAAGGCTTGGAAATTTCCACTCTTTGGGACTACAGAGCTGCCCGAAATGCAAAGGGACATTTGTCAGGGCAGACGCTGAGCAGCACGGACTGATTTACAGCGATGTAAGCAGAACCCAGCATCGCCTCCTCACGTACGCCGGCGTCGGGAAGTATTTACGGAAAGCTGCGGATACTGCTGGGCCCCGACACAATGTGCTCCAGCACTATCTGCTGCAGACATCTCGCAGGTTCATATCAGAGGAGACGCAGCCCACGGATGTGTTTTGGGAGCAGCCTGACAGTGGTTTCCCTACCTTCCCAAGAGCCATTCCCAGCAGAGGATTAGAGGAGAGCAGAGAAGGTCCGCAAGGGCAGCGGTCCAAAGGATCGCTACCGACACCTGCCCTGTCCATCGAGAAATCTTGCTATGAACAGGTAAAAAGAAACCCAAAATACAGTGGGCAGAAGACAACAAAGCTGATGGACTTCAGAGGAAATATGGGAAAGATCTGCGTGCTTCAAGGACAACACGTGGTTCGCTGCGCCCTATTGCTGGTCCTACAAGGACCACATTAATGGGTCCCAAACTTGGAGCCCCACAATAAGCCCCCAAAACTTGGAGTCAATAACACAACAGAAGTTACCGTAGACAAGGTACTGAAAAAGCATACTGCAAAATTAAAATGGAAAAAAAAATTATTACCCCATCCTGTAGACTTGGAGGTTATTGCCCAGCATGACGAGAACGGTTTAGGCTGTAACCACCTCAGGTGCTTAAACTAACTTGATCAAAGCCAGCCTGGCCAGGGCAACACGTGCTAGCATCGCGTCGCCCAACTGCAGCGCAGACGTACCTGGAAAAGCTTCAAACCATCAGTGTTTACTCTGGCAGTTAACTGGGAGTTTAGTGTTTTAAAAAAAAAAAAAAGTAAAAGGAAGAAAAACCCCAACCAAACAACAATTTGTCTCCCTAAGAAGATTAATAGGTGCATTTAAAGAAAACAGTCTGTAGGCTTAATGAGAAAGAGGCAGCAAAATCCTAAATGTGAGACCTCCTACAGTTTTTCAGTCCAGCTGTACAATCAAATAATAGTTTATGTAACTAGGATTGGAACAAAATAAATTAAAAGTAATTTCATGTTTCATGAAAGGAAAAAGTACAGTTCAGAGTCAACATGGAAAAAGATCTAGTTCAGCACTGCATTCTCCCCAAGCCTTCCATAAGCTTTGTATTATCAGCTGATTTGTTTTTTCACAAGAGGAAGGCAAATTACCAAGTCCCTTAACAACTTATTATACATTTCCAAATTTCAACTATTCCTATTTTATAACTCATAACTTCACATATCTGTAACTGAAATGTTTTCTGTAGGAGATGAAAGAAAAAAAAAAAATCCCGTGCTGTTTCTCCCAGGCTGCAATCTGTTTTTTCTGGTTTAAAAAAAAAAAAAGTAGTTAACAGCTACAACATGTCAATCTTTGAAAGTAATTCCCACACACAATTTCATCCTTTCGCAGACATTAAATATGGCAAAATCTCTTTGTACTCCTCATGTCTAGACTGATGAAGGAAGGACGCAAGCTCTTTCTCACACTGGGGAGCCCATGGCAGACCCAGGTGGGTCTCACGCAGGCTGGTGAGAGGGGCAGGACTCCTCTGAATCCATTTAATAGCTGAAGAAGACACGCCTAACGTTGACTTCATGCCCATCTACAACTTCAAAGGACAGAGCACCCTGAGACCATGTCAGAAGAGGTCACATACTCCAAGTGTCACCTAACAGAGCTCAAAATCCATAAATAAAGCCAAATTCCAAAATAAATCCCCACATTCACAACGCTTCAATCCTCAGGAGAGCACTGGTCCTGCAAAGGGACGTCCACTGGAGCCAGGCTCTGAGCTTGGCGTCAGCCTCATGTCCCTCTTGGCAACTGGAGAAGCCTGTGAGCCCCCACTGCCAGGAAAGATGCAAAACAGGCTAAAAGCCAATATTCTACTGCCAGGGAAGAAAAAAAAAGAAAAAAGGTTCAAAGACTGCTCTCAGTTATTGACATCTGGCCTCTGAAAGTCTCCCTGCCCTGTAATACCTACATAGACGTCTGTGCCTCCGGCACCGGGGCCGGGCGGGGGAGGGCATGCCAACCTCAAACAGGCCGGCTGAAACACTGAATTTTGTCACATCTGCACCAGGCAACACTTTGGTCCAAGGTGATTTTTTTTTTCTGCAGCCTTCAGAGGAGCTGTCAAATCCTCATCTGAAAGCTATTCAGTGTGGGAAACTGCTTTGTCACATCTGAGAAGCCATGGTCCGTGGCAGGTCCCGGAGCCAAGTGAAGAACAGTTAGTCATACCTGCTCAAAGAAACTCAAAATTCAGCAATATTTCTCAAGCAGCATGGATGCATTTTCCCTGTGAGCCATACAGTATCTGCTTGCTCTAGGTTGTGTTATAACTGTCAAAAAAGGGGTAAACTCTCTGAGAAGAGGGCAGGAGATGCGCTGCTTGTGGAGAGCAGCTTGGCATGCTCAGGCAGCAGAGGTTCAGATGACTGCAGGTGGGACAGGCAGCAAGTCACAGGCAGGAGATGGCAGCCTGCACCTCACATGGGGGTTCAGCAGCTGCAGGACATCCTGGGCAGAAGTTGCAGCACAGCACTAAAGACTGCTCAAAGAGAGTGACAAAACTTTGAGAAACACAGCGATGGCCTCGACAGTCTTCAGGGAGGAGAGGAAGAGTGTCTCAAGGGCCAGAGGAGCCTGTGCAGAGCTTGCTGCACCTCGGGAAGTCACTGTGTCACGGCAATGCAGTGAGAAGGCTTGGTGTCCATACCCTTCCTAACCTCCCGTACCACCTGCTGCCTGGCTGTGAGCACGGAGGAGAGGGACATGGTGGACAAGGGTAGGACCATCACATCATCTCCAAAGGCTCAGCTTAGAGTCCTGACCCACATGCCAAGGGCCACCCCCGCTGCGTCCCAGCCATGCAACACGCCCCATCAGCTGGTTGCAGAACCAGAAATGAGTGAACATCCCAGTTACCATCACTCCTTGCTGCAAAACCAACTGGCTATGATGGCCCAAGTCCAAGTCTTTGAATACACCCGGGCTTGAAGATGTCGTTATCCCTCAGGAAAACATATGGAAGTTAAGCCACAGCTGCACGTCTCAAACACATGGACTATTGCAGGCAAATCAATGTTGCACTTCAGCTTTGCAAAATAGAGTATCTCATTTAAGATCTTAGTCGTTACCTTGTTAGTGGGACCATGCCATGGGGTGTATAATGGTGTCTACCAGTGGGTAATGGCCCAGAGGTCTCCTCCAGTCCTGTGCTCCTACCTTTGCCCACCGGTACCTCACACACCCTGTTACAGTCCCTTGGCTCTTGGGCAACTCAGCCCATCATCACCAAGCACTAATGGACTCCGAGTGGAGACGTTCATCTCGGTTGCTCTGGGGTAAAGACGTAAAGGCTCTTCCTAACGTCAGGAAGCGAGAGGAGGACAAGGGCAGGCTGCTGAGGAGACCTGTAAGCAACGGGTTTTCAAGAAGGACTGCTGCCGCAGGAGACACTAAGGACAGGGACAGGAGAAAGGTCTGGGGACAGACTGGGCACGAAAGGGATTTCTTTTTGTTGTAGCTCTTAGAAGATGCCTAATACACTTTACCGCATTAAATATACACACATTTTTCGTCTATAGACAATGACCTAGAAACACGACTAAATCATTTTTGACAAAAGAGAATGCACCAAACTCTTTAATCACATCTTCATGGGGAATAAAGCCAACATGAATGGCTAATCTGCTGTACATCGCAGAAACTATAGTTTTGGGCTGAGGGAGACTGTATATTTTAGGCAGTGAAGCTTTTATTCAAGTGTTATGTGATCATATGTTCCGTCGCACCCTCTGGTAAACTGCTGCTACATTTATTTATGCTCACTCTTTATATACCTTTTGTTGCCATTTGGTTAGGTTGGACCTCTAAACTCCCGATTTTGGGTTGCCTTTGCCAGCCATCGTGACGATCTTTACCACCCAATGCCAGAAGTCAGGCTGGATGTCATACCGTCACTTCTCATCTCAAGCCAAACCAGCCAAACCATGACACTTCAAAAAAAAAAAGGAGAAAACAAAACAAAATAAAAACTGCATTCAGACGTGGCTTTTCTTGCCTTGGTGGATGATGTTCCTCTGCCTCTGAGGAGCTCAGCATGGGCAGGGAGCTGCTGTCTCCTGCCCCATCCACCCACTGTCCCCAGTCTGTTAATGGGGCCGGGGTCTATCTTCGATATCAAACACGAATTAGTAAGATATAAAAAGGCCAAGAGTCAGTGAGATACCATCACAAGTATACATAAGGCACCTTTGACATTAAATATGAGCAGAGTATGGGTGAGGAGCCCCCCAGGAACATGCCTTCCAGCCTCGCTGTAAAGAACAGGCCAGTGTTAATGGGATGCAATGATACTGCTCCCTCTTGTAGGCTCCTAAACAGCTCGTCTGAGGTGCTGGGTGTTCTCAGCGAGGAGCCAGCTCGCTGTATTTATAAAAACTTTTCAGTGTCAGTGACATGAAAAGCAGTCTGGCATGCCCGGTGATGACTGACAGGCTGCACAGCAGAGCTTCGGGGTCACGCCAAAGCTCAGCACCTCCAGGCACTAAAAAAGACCAAAAAAACCTGTTCATGAGAACAGTCGTGCCCATGGATTGATGCAAAAATAACAAATCTGTCATTCAAACAGACGTTTGAAAACGCAGCGATGGCTCAACAGCAACGATCTCAATCTCAAGAAAATACGTGCAACACTTATAACAGTTTATGATGTGTGGGACCGGGATGACCACCAGCACTTGCTGTCACTCGCCAGCCAAAAAAAAAAACCCGAGCAGCATCCAGGAGCGGCGGCACTCATCAGCGAAGACGACGTGATAATCTTATTTCCACATTAAGTGAAAAACCAGAATGCCACTGCCGTAGAGCCCGTTTCACCCTAAGGAGCTACCTGGCTTTAGGAAATGCTGTTTGCACCCTGACTGCCTGTCACATCCTTCCGAAGGTGCATCTCATACGCTAGGAAATGGGTTTGATATTGCAACAGGATTATTAGAAAAACACCCTCGACCCATGGTATGCCACAGTGCCAGCCCCAGCCGGGGAAGCAGTGACGAGGGCTGCAGAGAGGCAGGGTTTGGGGCAGGCAGGCAGTATTTTTCTGGCAGGTAGGTGTCCAGATGCACATCAAGTATTCCCCAAACCGGTATAAACTGCAGGAATACGCCACGGCACTGCATACCACTGCACTGAATTGGAAACACAATGGGAAGCATCAAATATGTGCTCAAGTCGCACAGCAGAGAAAAGAAACCGCTTTATTGAAGTGCGCTGGAGAAGCAGAAGCCAGCCCATCGCGCCGCCTGGCATGACCCGCAGTGTGGAGGGACCCACCGGTCCCGGTGGATGCGGTCACTCAAGCTGCGGCACCGCTCCCGAGCATCAGCAGAAGAGGCCGACCACCAGCCCTCGGGATTTCGGGCCGCAGAAAGTGGCCCTGCCACAGCTGCAGCTGCACAGGAAGGAGCCAAAGAGTCCTCCAACTTTTCAACCAGCACAAGCCAAGAGAGAGGAAATCAACCCTTACAAATTCTTCCAGGCCTTTCTTCCTGAGCAGAAGCAGACAGGGCAGGTACGTCCAGGAGCCCCTCGCACAGCAAAAGCAGAGGGTGAAGAGGCACGCCTTCAGCACGACATCCTGCTTGGTTTCAGCAGTGAGAAACCCCAACCGTGCAGCAGATTGCAAATCTGTGTATTTGTTTTGGAAATAAAGGCATTAATATTTGATGCCAAACATTTTGAATATTGATGAACACGTTCACAGAAGAGGTTTTGGAGTTACTTAAGCACCCAGAATTGTGCCATCTAAATTCAGTGGCCTAATGGCTGCTGTCAGAGCCATCAAAAGTATGTAAAACCCCTCTTGCTAAAGGGAATGCGCGTTGCAGCTGACACCGCCTGTCCATCACAGAGAGGAAGATGAACTGAAGCCCAGTGGGATATTTAACACAGCAAATATTTTGATTTGATCCGTCAAGTATGGCATTTTGTACTCCTCCTTTTACCTTTTATTTTGCTCACACAAGGTTCATGAGCTTGAAACATTGCACATCTGTTCTTCCCCTCCTTGCTCAAACCCAGCCTCAGCTCCCTTCTGACCCTCCAAATCTCTTATACCAAATAAACTAATACTTACTAAGCACGGGTGCACAGCAGGCTTTTCCAGAGTGCCAGTCCATGGTTCAGCAAAAGGCCAGGAAAAAGCTATTTTAATATTTGAGGAAGAGGTTTTCCAGTAATGCCTCTGACAGCAACGTCTCTGCCTGGTCCTGCTCAGGGCTCAGCCTCCTTGGGGACAGCAGGGCACGGAAAGAAATACGGAGCTGGCTCTCCAGACAAGCGTGAGCCCTGTCCATAGCCTGGTTTCCCATCACACAGGCTTGTTTCATTTCTAGCACAGTCATATGAAAATGGACATCGACTGCTCGTTTCTGCAAGCTTGTGAAAAGTGCCCATTTAAAAAGAAATGGGCAAATTTGCTTATATTTTTAAATTACTTTTATGTATATACTTATTACCTATTATTGCTATGGTACTTATGGCAAGAAAACAAGCCAATACCCAGAAAAAGCAAGCGAGCTACCGAAGGGGCAGAACAGAGCATCTGAACTGCACTAATGTTTTTTCCAAACTTGAGCTTTTTTCTCTAATTTGGAGGAGTGCTTCTTTCAGTCCTGTTTCTACTGTACCTACTAGACCTGACTTTTTCACTTCAACCTCCACCACCTGCCAAACAAGCTGATGCTAAATGTATAGCAGGGTAAACAGGATCAATACTTGACTTGCCGTTTCAAGCCAAGCAAAAGCATCGGGGAAGTGCTCCCAGCACACACTGGAGTTCCTGCCACTCAGTACTGGAAACTTCCCTTCTTGGTCACTTCAAGACCTTCAACGCGCAGCAAGCCTACCTGGAGACTTTAGAAATTCTGGGGTATTCAGTAAAGTGGCTTCTTTATCACGGAAAGCAAAGGTCCCGGCGGTCTCTGCCATGGGAGAAAGCTTCCTCCTGACCTGGAAGCTCAGCAGCCAGCCCGGCTGTTTGCAGCACGCATCTCCCAGGCTCTGGAGGAACAGCGATGCTAAAAGCACCGCTGCTCCCACCAACAGCCTGAGTATGTGTGGCCAGTCCTCAACGCTTCCCAGGAGACTGACCCTCTTCCCCTCTCCAGTCCTTCAGCTTTAGCTCATGCATCCAGGCATCAAAAAAAGTCTTTTACGAGCTCCACAGCTGAGCAGTAGACAGACCGAAAACCTGAATGAAATGGGCATAAATCAGGCAGACAAATATGATCAGAAGCAGCAATAAAGTCTCTCTTCTGGATATCAGGAAAACCAGCTACCTAAAGCGCTGTGCCCCAAGCTACATTTCTGAACTTGGGATCATCCCCATCCTGCCATCCAGCTCCCTTTCATCAATCCATCAAGCTGCACCGTGAAATGAGCTTGTCCTCTGCTGCTGAGGAGGAGCAGACCAGGACTCCACTGCCAGGCAGGCTGGGAAGTTTTCAGTCCGAATGCTTCTGCAACCAACTTGTGTTCCCTTGATCCTACAGGTTAATAATGCTCCATCTTTTCATCTCCTCTCAGGCAACAGAGGCTGTTTGTCCAGGCAGACTAACAGCAACCCTTCCCTCCCTCCTCTGATTCAGCATCACCTTGCCCGAGTACCAGAGCTGGGCACAACCCTCCCAGGTGAGATTTTAGCAGTGCCTTGCACAAGGGTAAGGTCTTCCATCTGCGCTGGAAATACCTCGCCTGATGCAATCCTGCACCGTGTTTGCCTTTTTCAGAGCTGGACCCCGCTGGCAGAGCCTAACCGTCTCACAGCCCAGCGCCGCACGCATCTTCCCTGCATCCTCCAGCACCTCCCCAGCCCCGCCGCGCCTCGCCCAAAGCGCGCAAGCAGAAAATCACAGTTTATAAATATCAGTAGATGTTGCAACCCGGTGAGCAGACGTTACTTCTACAGGATGTTTTCTACCCTCTGAAGTCTCTCCATTCTGTGCGTATGCACAATTTCTTGAAAACAATTATTATGAATTTAAACACAAGACCCCGAAATCCAGCACACCACATATAAGGTGTTCAGAATATTTCAGACTACACAGACTATTGTGTATAACACAAAGCAAGTTGTGAAAAATTACACAGAAAAGTAACATTGCTCCGGTGTTCATTGGCTTGCACACAAATTTAGGTTACTTAATTCAGAGAAATAAAAAAATTGCCCAGATATTGAGAGAAATTCACTTTCCTTTCCCTTGTCACTTGGGATTTCTGGAGCGGCACTTTTTGCACCGCACACCCGCTGCTCGGTCAGCATGAGCCGTGCTTTGCTAAACCTTTTACAACATCTGGTCTATCTTATGTGCCCACTCCTGCGTCTCACAAAGACGACTTTCTTCTCGAGGCCTGTTTTTTCCTTCATTTCCTTTGTTACCTTGAATTAAAATCTCTCAGCGTTATCTCAGCTCCCCACACCCCTCCCACACTCAGTTTTTAAACACCGGTACAGATCAGCATCTTCCCCATCCCACCGCCGCTCCGCAGCAGCCTTTGCAGCCAGCCCGCAAGGCCCTGCATGGCCCACCTCTTTAATTGCGTTAATTAATTGCAAGGGAGGGCAGCTCCCCGGCAGCAGCTCCCCAGGAAGGGCAGGAGCATCAGCTCAGCATGCGAGGGCTCAGGCACGGCTGGCAAAACCAACCTGGTGTTTCTGGCAGGAGGAGAGAGGATGGCAGCGCTCAGGACTCCTCCACCTCGCCAGCCCCGTGTGCTCCGGGACCCCCAAAGCTCCCGGGACCCCCAGCCCCGGTACCCAACAGCAAACGCAGACCCTGGGCAGCAATGGGGGAGCCCCACAGCAGCCCCAAAAATGGACAGAGACGGCAGATCTGCAGGACTCCCTTGGCTGATCTTGTTACGCCGGCCTAAATAGCCATGTGGGTATTTAATTTTAAATTGTTACAAGCAGCCTATGAACAAGTTCTCGCTGGCAGAGTCCAAAGCAGAGAGGTCAGTGACTCTTTAGCAAGGGGAACTGGAAAAACATAAAGGAAAACAGGCACGATTTCGCTAAGGGGTATTTTTTCATGCTCCCTGTGTAAAAGCTACCAGAGATTTTACAAAGAAAAGCCTGCCCGCAGCTCGGCCGCCCTGTGGGATCCCTGAATCCCATCTGGATGTTAAGGTGCAGCCGCCTGCAAGCAGCGATTGCAGCCTGCCGGCTGGGAGTGAGAGGAAAGCACCGCCAGGCGAGACCGCAGCCTCTCGTTCGGGCTCCCGCTTGCATTTTCCTGTTTGAAGTAACACGACCGGCAACACAAGCAGAGCTCATCGCTGCACGGGCGAGACAGAGAGCCCGAAACGCTGCTGCCTCAGCCACGCAAACTGCCCACCGCGTCCCCCGCATCCCTCCACGCAACTTTCTGCTCCTTGCATTTATTTTTCCAGATAGGATGATATTTTAGGATCGGCTTTTTTTTTTAAAGGAATATCTCCAATCCCACACCCGCTTCCGAAGCATCTCCCTCCTGGCCTGGCAGCAGGAGAGCGGCTCGGCGCGGTTCCCCGCGAGGTTTTGCACCGATGGCTCCCGGCAGGGCTGCACGTCCCTCCTGTTACATAACGACCTTTCCCGTTTGGTGCCGGCTCCAGTTGGGGTGGCCGCGTTGGGGGTGGCCGTGTTCGGGGCACTCGCACACCCCGGTGCTGTGAGCCGCGTGCCGCCAGGCACCATCCCCCCAACCCTGACCGGACCCCCCAGCCCAGGCTCCCCAACCCCGAACCACATCCCTCCCTCCCCCTAACCCCGCTCCCCCTGCGGCCGCCCCAGCCCTCGCTGCTGGACCGGGCAGCAGCCACCTTTCTCCTGCCCCCCAAAACACTGCACTCCTCACCGAGGGCACACTGTCCCGCTCCCGCACCCAGCCCCAAACCGCACCCTTGCCTTCCCCCAGCACCCACGGGTGTCCCCGCGTTGCCAGCTCCCCTGGGGCTGCACCCTCCAGCAGTGACCGGCCTTGGGTGCCTCTGTCTTCTCCCTAAGCCCCATCCACCTCCCTTGCCTGCCAGCACCCCCTGCCTTCTCCCTGCCTGCCCGCACCCCACACGGCTGCACCCCGGTCTCCCATCGGTTTGCACCCCTCGCGCACCCCTCTCTTACCCGCCTGCCTGCCTTTGCCCGCAGGCAGCCCGCAGACCCGCACCCACGCGGCAGCTCCTGCCCGCCTGCCCCCCAGCC
>VZTQ01004261.1:547016-573910 GCA_013400755.1 Pelecanoides urinatrix | reverse complement strand
CAGCCCCAGCCGTGCCCCCCACCCCGCGGGCGTGCGCCGGGACAGCCAATGGCGGCGCGAGGCGACGGCGGGCGCGCGGGAGCGCCCCGCCCCGCCAATCCCACCGGCCAATCGGCGCTCTGGAGCGCCTGCACCCGCCAGGCGGCGCCCCGCGAGCTCACACCCTGACAGCCAATGAGCATCCGGTCTCCCGTGAGGTCACACCATGATGGCCAATGGACGCTCACTCCCACATGAGGTTTAGACTCTGACAGCCAATGAGCACCCACCCACCCATGAGGTCACAGACTGCTGTAGGATGTCACACACTACCAACCAATGAGCATCCCCCTCCCCTATGAAGTCATGTGCTGCGCCAGGATGTCACATCCCGCCAGGCAATAGGCTCTCCACTCCCTTGGGAGGTCACAGTCTGCCAGCCAATGAGCACGCTCCTCCCCCATGAGGTCATGGACTGCCTTGGGATGTCACACCCTGCCAGCCAATAAGTGTCCTGCTCCCTGTAAAGGTCACAGGCAGCCTTGGACATCAGCCCTGGGGTGTCACACGCTACTGGCCAATGAGCACTCTGCTACCTCATGAGGTCATGGGCTGTCCTAGGAGGTCACTCACAGCCAGGCAATGAGCACGCAGCTCCCTGTGATGTCACAGGCTCCCCAGTGAGGTCACACAGTGCCTAGTGGGTAAGCACACTGGCTCTGAGACAAGGTCACGCGCTCTCTGATGAGGTGACAGAGCCCTCAGCCAACACGCAGCCAGTCCCCAACAAGGTCACACAGTGCTCAGCCAGTGATCATTGTCGCTGTTCCATGATGTCACAGGGACCAACAAGTCAGTTCACATGCTCTCCCTGATGTCTGGGCTCAGCCCGTGAGCACCCAGCTGCCCCGGGGAGGTCATGGGGGGCCCAGCCAACCAGCACCCCCCTTCCCCATTAGGTCACACAGCACTCAGCCAACAGGCGTGCCCTCTCTGCATGAGGTCACAGGCTGGCTGATGAGGTCAGAGAGCACAGGTGCCTTTGGGAGAGCACCCAGCCCCGCCCGGGGCTCCCGCCCTGCACCGCGCCGGCGCAATTACACCTCACCCAGATCTCGCCCGTAGTTAATGAGAGGCGGCGAAAATTAAAGCTCCTGTTAAGGTGCAGCCCAGGCTCCCGCGGGAGGCAGGCGGGGGGCTGGGACACCCCCACGGCTCCTCCGCTGCCCCAGGGCGGGTGGAGAAGGGGCTGCAGCCCAGAGGCCGTGCGAGGGGCTCAGCACCCCCTGCCCACCCCCGCGGCCTCTCGCTCTCCCTCCTGCCAGGATCAGGCCGGGCAGGGGGAGCAGCAGAAGGACCCCCCCACCCTGGGGGACCCCGGGGTCCCCAGGCACGGCAGGGACAGAGCAGCCCCCCCTCCTGACTGCCACCCCTCAGGGGGGGACGCGATGCCGCTCCCGGTATTTAACACCAGCAGCTGCTTTTTATGGGCTGTGAGTCAACGTGGGCGCAGCGACAGCCGAAAATAAGCGTGAAACTGGGTCCGGTCTCACCTCCCGCGGCACAGAAACAGAAACGGGCTCCACCGTGCCCCCGGGAGACGGCGTCTCTGCCCCTTCGCCCCGCCGGCCCCCTCCCGCCCCGGGAGCCGTCCTGCTGGGGCCGGGCGGAGGGTGCGCAGGGTGTTGTGGAAGGAGGAAGGCAGCTTTCGAGGAGCTGAAATCATCACCGAGGAAGAGCAAAAAGGCTCCAGTTCTGGGCAGGGGCGACGTATACGTGCAATAAAACCCCATCAGAAGCAACTTCCACAAGCAGCAAGAAGCTGGAGAGTGCAGGAACAGATGAAAGATGGCCAGAACAGAAAAAAAAAAACTGGTTTGTTCCATGTTTTTTGTTGGGTTTTTTTGTCTGTTTTTTCTCCCAAACACGGAAGACTCAAACCATCCACCTTAAACTCGGGGGAGGTCTGAGCAGCCGCCAGCAGCAGCCCCAGCTCAGGCAGTGCCCAGCAGCTGAGTGCCCAGCCCAGGCAAGCGAGCCCTGACTTCCACTTGCCTTGTGCCAAAACCCAGGGAAGCCCTTCAGGGGACACCAGCCTAGGAGGTGGTGGGAGATGGAGGAAAACTCCACCCAGGAACACAGGGGGCAGAGCCATCACCAAGCGACACCGAAACAAAGAGCCTTTGCTCACCGCAGTTTGAGCGGGAGAACTTTTTAGTCCAGGTTGAGTTTAAGCTGATTTTTATTTGAAAATAAAGTAATGGGGGGCAACAGACCCAGCAGAAGTCGAACTGGAAGGTACCAGCTCAGGCAGGTGCTGCTGTCCCTGCTGGAGGGGACACTGGGCTACGCAGCCCGTGGGGCTGAGCTTCGCAGGCGGGTTGGACCCCCAGGGCTGCCTGCAGAGTGGCCCTGGGGCCGTAGCTGAGCAGGGGACAGGGCTGGCTTGAGCAGATGCAAATACCTTCCCCCTGGCTCTGACAGGTCCCCAGAGCAGGGCTAGAGCCGGACAGCCCCAAAAGCCCGTCTCAACCCCTCCACTACAGACTGGGACCAGCTCTACCTTTATGGATAGACACATCACCAGCTCTCCAGCACCCCAACATGGAAGCCCACGTCCCTCACCAGCCACGCTCCCAGACCCTCACTGCCACCTTCTTAAAAGGGTCTCCCTGAACTTGATCTCTGGTCTGAAGCAAGTCTGTCACTTATTTTACACACACAGGGTACCTACCTTGAAGGGACAAGGGCACTCTGCCTGATTAAGTCCCTTCTCCCTTCCCCCCAGGCTTGTTTCCCAGCCCTCAGAACCCTCTTCTCATGCTCCTCCAGACTCCCCGCCCGTTCCACATCATTCAGCAGTCAGCCCCAAGTGATGCAGGCAAGACACAGCTCATTCTCTGCAGGCATCTGCCTTGCTCGCTGCCCCGGTGGGTCAGTACCACTTTCATCACGGCTTCACCCCACTGCAGCCCTTCCCTGCAGCAGGGACCCATCTCCTGAGAGCTGGCACCAGGGGTTTCAGGAGGGTCAGGCAGATCCATCACCCCACGCTCAGCACCTGAGCTCAGCCCTCCACCCTGAGCTGCAATAGGGAGGAAACCACTTGGAAGCCAGTTGTGTTAACAAGCATGCACGGCAGTATATTTTATTCCCTAAAGACATGTTTTTAGCCAGCCCAGGTACTGAGGCTTTCACCCCGAAGCAGCTGGAAGTGGGAAACATCACAAATTTGCAGAGCAAGTGCTGTAGCGAGGTGCCCCACCAAGTCTGTTCCTTGCAGCTTGAACAGCCCTGCTACAGCCGTGGGGCAAGAGGGGATCTCCTGTCCCGTGTCTCCAGCTGACGAACCCCAGACAGGTTCAGCGCCATCAGTCTCCCCCTCCCCTGAAGGCAGCCATTCTCCAGCACTTCTTCAGGCCCTTCCAAAAGATCAAATCACTAGGCAGACCAGTTTCAAAAGAACAAAAAACTCTACAATCTCATTAAAAAAATAGAAATTCATAAATGAGTTTCACACCAACATGTGCCAAGAACAGAGGTCACATCAGCACAACCAATCTCCCCATTTCCAAGCAGGGCAGGGATCACCCCCAACACCCCCCTCCCCAAGGCAGCGATTTCAGTACCAAGCCTGCAAAAACACAGTGGACTTCATGGCCCAAACCAGGGCAAGACAGAGCATCCCCCAGCCTTGCCTGTGGGTCTCCCCAACCCACACAGGCCCCGCAACAGAGGGAAGCTGATCAATTTGATGAACATACAGCCCCCCTGCAACAACATGGGCCAGGGCTGCTCTGCCCTACGCACATTTCTTCCTCCAGGAAACTTTCTTTGAACTATTTACACCAGGCACAGAGCTGCTTCTCCCTGCTCTCGCTCCAGACTGACATCCCAGGTACCCTTCCCGCATCTCTAGCTTGCAGCTGCATCCTAGAAGTGCAGTTCCACCTGATGTCAGAGAGCCCAACAGCAGCAGCAGCAGCAACTGCAGAGCTCTGAGCAGGCCAGAATGTGATAAAACCATTTACTCTGCATGAAAATAGGAGGAAGGAGGGGTAAAATGAGGGGGGTAAATCAGTCCAAGCATTAGCCAGAGGCTTGGTCTCCTGTCGACTTGCAAGGCCAGGATTGTCCCCAGGGCAGCTTGTCTCACCCACAACGTGGCATCGGTTGTGGTTTTGCAAATAGTAGCCCCCCCGCACAGCAGTGGTCGCCCATTGCTTCATGCCAGGCGCTGGGCTAGTGCGCTCTGCCCTGCAGCCGCCTGCCCAGCCGCTCCCCGGGACACGGGGGCTCTCACTGCAGGAAACTGTCCAGCCTGGCTTGGCTGCTGCTGGAGGAAGATGCGGAGGGAGCTGCAGACACAGGCCTGGAGACATTCTTCTTCTTGCTCCTCACTGCTAATGGACGGATTTCTGCCAGGTTTGTCTGGAGGTAAAACTGTCAAGGAAATTACAGACCAAGGCCCTGGGGACACAAGTGATCCCATACCTGCTGCAGACTAGCCTGAACCACAGACCTGGGACCGAGACATCCGCACCCAAAGAAAAACTCCCTGCAGGACAGGTTGGGCTTTGCCCCCTACTCACAGCAGCAGAGCTCAGGCATGCTCCTGTCCCACAAGCCAAGGAATGCTTCCCGCTTCTATGCTACCCCCTTGCACACAAAACAGCATTTAAGCACATCCATCAGAGCTTCAAGACCTTCCCTGCACATCAGAGCCAGGGCACTGTGCAGGGAAAGGCACAGCAGCCACAGCCCGCAGCATCCCAAAGCAGAGCAACCCCAGGAGAAGAGCCCTTAGAGCAGCGAGTCCTCTTCAACTCACAGGCTATTCAGAGACACAGAAGTGGCAAAAACTAAACCTGCAGCACAGAAAGGCAGGTGCAGGCTGTGCTAGCAGAACCGCAGGGTTACACAAACCAGCACACCTGCAGCACTCAGGCTTAGAGCTGCCACGGGCGAGGGGCAGCACTGGGATGGCTGCCCACCTTCTCCATTCACCACAGGCTGGCAGCACGGGCACATCCAGTCCCAAAGATCTGGCTCAAGCACCTCCCTGCCACTGGGCCCCTCCACAGTGAGGCCACAGGAGCAGCAGCCCAAGGCTTCCCAGCAGGTCATGACTTCCAGCTCATGGCTGCTTCTCTGCTTCAGCCTCCTGGTTTTCTACAAAGAGCAAAACCCCCCTCAAAACCAGCACCAAGAGCTAGAACGGTGTCAGAGCCATGGTGCACCACACACCCCTCTGCAGCACTGCCTGGGGAAGGCAGGTGAGGGGCAGCCTCCGCAGGGGACGGTACATTGCTCCTGCCTGAGGAGGGGGAGTCAGAGCAGCTCCGCACCCGCGGGGTGAGCTCAGCCCAGCCGCTCCTCACCTGCTGCAGGGCTGCCCACCAGGACAGGCACAGCAGAGCAGCAGCGTCCCGCAGGAACGAAGGCTTCGGCTGCACGGGCTGGCAGGCACGTGGCCAGGAAGAGGCTGTGCTACGCAGATCCCAAGGGCGTAGGCAGTCCCTTGAAATTGTACTGATTTCTGGTTGATTTGCTTCTCTGAATGAGCCACCACTGATAATGCTCTCAGCAAGTTCAGGTCCTTGATGCCTTTGCTGAGCTCAGAGTCAGATGGAGAGAAATCTGATGGTTCCTTGAGGATCCCAGCCCATTTTTGGTTGACTGGGGGACACGACTCCCCAGGATGGCTGAGACCAAAGAGAAGGAACAGAGATGAGGTCCCCAGAGCATCACTACTGCCATGCAAGCTGCAGAAAAGGATACAGGCTGTATGAACTTTGTTCTGCCTCCCAAGCCATCGTACCCCATCCTCACCTAGGAAAGAGAAAGACGTGAGCCTGGAGCAGCAGCACAGAGCCTTGGCTGCCTCTCCTCGTGTTGGTTATGGGGAAGGGGGAGCCTTGCAGGCCACAGGTTCTGGGGAGGGGTTACAAGCACCTGGAAATGCTCAGTACTTGTGCTAAGCCCTCACCTTTGGCAAAGGACAGACCCAGGGGTATTAGTAAAGTTTGGGTATCTTGGGCACTTTCTGAAGCAAGCTGAGCCTTCCAAACAGCAGCAAGGCTTAGGATTTTGTCACTGGGACTGAGGAATACAAGGAAAACGCCCCAAGCTCCATGGAGATGGAGGAATGGGACAGAGAGGGCCATTTAGTCTGCTGCCAGGAAGGGAATGAGCATCTGTCATCCCTGGAGCTCTGCAGGACTGGGAAGCAGCCAGGTCATGCTCCAAGACTTATTTTCTACACACTCTATGTGGCAAGGTAAAAGCCTGATTTGCTTCCTCCTGGAGGGTCACTTCAGGACAGAGGTGTGCAGTGCCAGGCCGTGGCAAGCTCACCAACTGGACAGTCATACTTACAGTGCCCATGTTCTTGTGGGGACCCAGCAAGCTACCCGAAGATGGCTTCTTGGAGAAAACAGAGTTCCTGATGAATGCTGGCAAGAGTCCTTTAAGAGCATCATCCTCCAGATCATCTGCCCAGTTCTGTCCCACAAAGTAATGAGAAAAGCCCTTTAACCAGCATGGTCTGCTGAATTCAGTCCGCATACAGGGAGCACTAATAACGCAGACAGCTATCTAGGGTAATAGTTACTGCTGTACCACATGTCAGGCCAAGGAACAGCAGCTTCAAACCTCCCACTGGGGCTCATGTGGAGCGGCGCCTGGGAGGCAGGACATTGCACCCAGCAAGCCTGGGAGAACAGCCCCCTCAGCTGACCCCACAACCCTTGTGATCAGCCCCACGTTGTGTTTGCCAAGCACGTCTGAGGCAGGATAATCAGCAAAAAGCACGTGGGTCCCTACCCTCCCTCTCCTGCCCAGTTCCAGGAGGCCTGAGGCAGCAATACAGTGTTTCCAGGAGACTGTCAAGCAAAGCACTTTGAACCATGTACTGTGGTTCTGTAGGTGGGCCAGCCTACAGTCACAGCCTCTCCTACATGGAAAAAACAGGTCCTTTATCTCAAGCTTATTAAGAGCAGAATCAAAGAGGTGATACAGAAAAATCAAGATTAGTCCTGTTACCTCCACTGTTTCCTTCAGAACTTTCTTCGCCAGATTTACCACAGGAGGCCTGTAAGAAGCCCAAGGAGCAAATCAGCAGAGATTTATTGTTCAAGTGGAGCTGGCAAGGACAGACAAGGCCAAGCAAATGATGACGAAACTTGCAGCACGACATCAGGCAGCTGGAGAGCTACCTGATCTCACACAGCAACATCCAAAGAAGCAAGACTTTGATCTCCTTTAGAAGCAGAAAGAGGAGAGAAAACTCACAGCTTTTTATCCAGCTTCTGCCTTTTTGCAGGGCTGAAGAGAGATGTGCAGGGCTGATGTTCAGGGGTGTCCACATCAAAAGTAGCATCTAGATTGATCTCATCGCTGTGGGCCGGGCGGTGGAGCTTCGGGTGCCGCAGTTCCACGGGAGCGGGGCTGCAAGGCCATGCAGAATGTCAGCCATCAGGAGGCCACTGCCTGCCACCCAGCAGACAAGAGGAAGACAGAGCTGCAAGCTACACTACTGAGTTGCAAGACAGCAGTGGGACCAGGATCAGAGCCCCATTCTGCTTACAAGTAACAGAAAGGACAATCCAAATCCAGAGTTTATAGTCAATGCCCCAAAACTACTGTTCACCCTTGAATGGCCTGTGCTATAACAGCAGCACCCTGAGCTCAGGGAAACACACTGGCACACTGTTGCTCTATGTGCACAACTCAGCTTGCTGTACTGGGGTAATAGCACAAGCTCCTCAAAAGAAAGGGCTTGATAAAAATGTTAAAAAATGCCATTTTCAGGCTAGGTTCCTCTGCCTGGCAAGACCTCTAGTCCCCACATGCCAGGGCACGCTCACTGGAAGGTCAGCTCTGAGGCAACCAGAAGAGCAGCTTTAGGGATATTTCCCTGGCAGGACATAGCAGCAAAGAGTTTGTCAAAACCTAGCCCATTCTTCCATCCCATCCTGACCCAAACCCTGCAAAACACACACACTTTTTCCAGGTAAATCAAACACCATCTTGTCAGCAACAAGAAAAAAACCAAAATAGGACACAAAGAGCAAGACGACCACGCTCTCGTGATGCCTGCCAGACTAGTACATCTCTGCCTCCCCAGCTAGTTAAACTGTCAACTCTTACTTTGGACCTGCCATCTCCATCCTTGGCCTGTATCTGAGGACGCACCTCACTAACCTTTCAAAGACTAGTCGACTGAGTGTCTCTCTGGTTACAGATGGCACTTTCAGAGTATCCTGAAGGATGTCTATCTTCTTCTTCAAACTCTGGAGGGAGGAGGGAAAGCAGACAGCAAGATAAGGAAAGATTTAGTAGCAGGTGCTTTGCCCCTTTTCCATAAATCAGCATGAGGTGGAGCTCAAAGGTGGGGCACTTAAGAGAGGTAAGGTGGGCTGGGTAACCCAGTCACTGAGCAAAAAGCCAGCATAATTCCTGGCTTTGCAGCTGCAGGCCATGGCCAGCTGCCAGTTACTGCAGACTGAGGAATGATATTCTCACCAAGATCTCCTTGTCCGCATTCTTCAGATCCTTCTGGGTGCTTTTTAACTCCTCCTTTGTCTTCTCCAACTCTGAAACTGTTTTCTGCAGCTGCAGAACAAACATCCCCAAACAGCTGGTTACAACACGTAGGTAAGGGAGACTGCAGATCCCCCCCGAGAGCGGTATATGCTCTGCAGCACATGCTACTTTCCCCTGTTTCAGGGCTCGGTTTTTCTGTGGCAGTCTCTCTTGTATCAGAGCAATGCAACGCCTGCCCATTACCTCAAGCAGCCTGCAGAGGGATCTCCAGGGCTGCTTGCCCGGCACAAACCTTCCTATAGCATTTCCCGAGCATTTATGCCTGATGGTGACAGCATTTCCCTGCTCTAACACTTGGTGGCTGCATTCTGAATTCCTGCAGGACTTTGGACACATCAGAGCACAGGAATTACAAACCACAGGCTGGAAGATGGTTGTGCATCAGCAGTACCGGCACATGGACAAGCCTGATTCAACAGGGAAACATGCCAGGAGCATGGGTTGAGAAGTGGACTGCTACCACATCAGAGACTTTGTGGGTTCAGGGGTCTGGGCCAGCCCACAAAGTGTCGGTACAGTCAGGTCTCCGTCAGCCAAGCCCGGAGCCCTGAGTGCACTGACTCGCATCCTCCTGACCCGAGCCGGTGATTGTGGCTTGGCACTGACTCAGCCAGAGCAGCCCGATTCCAGCAGCAGCACCTCACGTAGGGGGTTAACTCCCTTCGGGAACAGCACAGCAATCCGAGAACCTCCTTCTCCATTTGAGGGGACCACAACAAAAATAGGCCAAATCCACCTACAGTCTCCCACTTTGTGAGCTTGGATGCGGGCATGCCCCAAGGAGCACCTGCACCGTGGAGAGCAAGGCTACATGCACACACTTTTCATGGGGACTTCCTACCAGAACTGACAGAAAGCGATTCCTGACGTGAGCTAACAGAGCCCAGCCAGGCCTGGAGCAAGGGGAGCACAGCAACAGAGGCACATCGGCAGCTCCAAGCTCTGCACCAGGTCAGGACCAGCCCAGGCAGGCTCTGTACAGAGCCACCTGCACGTCCTCACCACACTTCGGGAACCTCTCCTGCCTGGGCCCAGCACCACGCAGGAGCCCTGGCCCAGTTTGGTCCACCAAAGGCACAAGGCTGGGTGTGACTGTGGTTGTGCCAAGCCAGGGCTAAGCCCTGCTCGAATGGTGCTGGCTCCAAACCCCTTCCCACCTTTCCTAGGGGCTCAATTCTGCATCAGTAAGGGGCTGGCAGCTGAGCTAGCTCACGCTCAGCAGTGTGGCAGGATGAAGGCAGTGCTGCTTCTAGGGCCCAGTGGAAGCAGCGGAGCACCGGCATGCTGCTGCCTTCCACTCCAGGCTCCCTGCCAAACTCTGGCTGGCTCTGCACATGCTGCCCCACCAGTATCCTCAGAGACTGCACTCCTGACAACAGCCCATGAGCTGCACACTCACCGCAGCATCACACCCTGACCCAGAAACCCCAGCCTGACACTTCCACACCACCTGTACCGCTCAAGTAGTGCTCAGTGTGGGAGGGGGTCACTGCAGAGGTCTCAGGCCACAGTTATTGACAGGGATCTACAGACCAGATGTCACCCTAGCGACTCACATGCTTCCTATACCTTGCTATTGACAGAAAAGAGCTCCTTCTTCAGCTTCTCTGTCATCTCGCTAGACGTCTTCCGAGCCTCCTTCAAGTTTTCATATTCCCTGCGAAGAGACCAGAAGAGTCATGCTGTTTGCGAAAGGATTGAGCTAGAACTTCTCAGAGATAAGCCAAGACCCTTAATTCGAAGCTCTGCAACTGCAGAGCCACCAAAGGAAACCCAGGCAACCCAAAGCCCTTTATGGAATGGAGCTGAGTGTACCCACACCGACTGACAGAGTATCAAACATACCAGGGGGAAGAAAAAAGCTGCATGGGATACCATGCCTGAGAACAGGGCCTGAACAGATCTCACCAACAAAATGGAAACCGGATCCAGAGACATTTCAGTTGCCAGTGGAAAAGACAGACAGACAACAGAGCAGCCTCCATGCTGGCAGCAAATAGGGGATTTTGCTTTCAGTGACTTTTCAGAAACTTCACACTATTGGCCGTGCACATTCATTCCCAATTACACCACAGGGACACTTGCCTCATTACAGCTTTGTATCAAAGCTACAATTATTCAGCTGCCATCAGAATGGACCCAAAGAAGCTGTGGTTTTGCCCAGCAGGACCAGATGGATTTCCAGGTAGGGGAGGGCAGCACTGCAGATTCGCCTTGCCAGAGAGCGCTTGAGGCCACAGCTGCACCGTGCAGTGCAGCAGAGGGTACAGCCCCGAGCCCCTCATCCACTCATTTCCCCCCAGGCGTGAGAGGAGAACGGAGGGAATAATGATCATCACCTCATAGGTGCACTGACAGCTCAGGAGACAGTTCCCATGGTGACACGCATGTCGCTACAGTGACAACAGGAACAGTTCAGTGTGACAGGCTCCAATCTAGGTCCCCAGGACCTGTCAGTCAAAACCCAGTGGAGGCCCAAAGAGGCGGCCAGAGCCCCGCAGAGCCTGTGTGCCTGCCGGTACTCGGCAGAGGGTTCTCCCTGGGCACACCCAGGACAGCACAAGCCGGCTACGCCAAGCCCGCTGCACCTACTTTTTCAGTGAGACACAGTAGATTGCAAGCTGTTCCACCGCCGCCTGCCCGACCCCCATCTCTCTGATCATCTCCTCCACTTCGGGGCGCTGGCTCTGAAGCAACAGCTCAATCCTGCACAAAAAAAAAAAAGTACCCTCAGCTCATGAGTCACAAACAGAGCTGGGAAAGAGGCTGGAGCCCTGCTTCCCCCCAAGGAGCTGGTGCGGCCCAAGCTCCTGCTGCAGGCACGCTGGATGTAGTGGTGGGGAAGAGAGAGGTAACTGCCCCACCACAAGCAGGGCTTTTTGCTAGGGAAGAGTAGCACTATGTGGACAGACTAGAGAAGGGGCAGCTGTACACACATACGGCACACAATGGCGCAGCTCTTGGACCTTACAGCCCTGTGGCTGACTGTTCCTGGGCTGCGATTCTGCCCCAGTGTCCTCCGATAACAGGAATGGCATGTAGCCATGCCTGAAGCACTAGAGATGAGGCCAGTACCACGCCTTGCCTCTGTTTAGGGAGAGCAGCTGTCTGGAAACATAGCAGGGGCAAGAGCACGGACAGGCAAGGGCAGGCCTGCTAATGCAGCGGTTTCCAGCCTTACGAGGTAAGACGACCCAGCACGTGGAGATGGATGCTGCAGCAGGCACAGCAGGACCCTCCCTCCCTCTCTGAGAAGGGGGGAGGCATGCAGCCCACAGAGCCCGGGATCTCACCGCTCCATGGTTCTCAGCTTGTTTCGCAGGCGGCGGGCCTCCTCCTTTGAACTTCTGTTATCCTCCTGCTGCTGCTCCAGGAATTTCATCTGCTTCTGCAGAGAGGCAAGCACACAGACCGTTAGGAAGGCTCCAGGGATTGTTAGAGAAATATCCTGGCTTATGCGCACTGCGGGCAGCTGGGAGCCTACATTGGCTCTTAATGCTATCACCACCTCAGCAGCCCAGGATTACGGAGAGTTTAGCTCCCTCCCTGCTGCACCCCTAGCTCTGGCTCCTTGCAAGAGCAGCAGGGTCTCAGGCTAATCGCAAGAAAAGTCTGATGCTGAAACTGCATCTTAGCCTCCTTTCTGCTGGGAGCGTTTGTGGGGTTGTGCAGTACCGTGTTCACAGCGACAATTTGTTTTTCAAAAGCAAAGGAGTCCACAGCAAGCAAACCTTGTTATTGCTTTTTCCTCCACGCACAGCTGATCCCTTTGCTTTCGCCTCCCAATTCTCCTTGCCATTAGCTGCTTAAAACATAAATAGGAATGCTGAGTGGGTCTCTTCTGGGAGACCACAGCCAGATCAGACAGCCACCTGGGCACTTCTCTCACCTGCCTGGAGCAGCTGCAAGCCTGTTACAGCCAGCACCTTCCCAGGCTCTCCAGTAGTAGGCAGCAGTAACAGAGAACCTCAGCTGAGCTGGAAAAGCCCAGATCTGCAGTGTGGCAGAGGACAGGGGAAAGCTGGCCTGAATTAGCACCGTTCCAATACATCTGTGTTGTCTAGATTTGTGTGTGCCTGGGCACCTCACGCAGCAGCTTCAAAAGGCTCTGGGCCTGGTTTCAGCACAGTGCTGACTCCAGGGAGAAGCCTGGCCAAAGACCATCGCCTCATAAAGCTCCCTTCCATGCAGAAGTTAAAGGATTTTATCTGCTTCCTGCCACAGAAACCAAACAGCTGTGAAACTGCTGGGACTTTGCAGAGGGCCAGTGTTGCAGGCTCATATGTTACAAGCAGAGCCCACCTTTGGCTCTTCCTAACCAGAGCTCTCTACACTTTACACTTCAGATCCCCAAAGCAGTGTTTTGTGCCAGGTTAGAGCAGAGTCCCTAGCCTCAGACAGCCTGAAACAGCAGCAAACTCTCACACAAAGGTTCAGCAGCAGCTGACAGCACTAGCAGAAGACATGAACGGCTTGCAGCCTGTGGGCTTGACCTGCGTCACAGCTAGTTAAGCCTGTATTTTCACTGCAGAAATTTAGTGCTTTAATCTTTAATGATGCAGTATAAGACAGTGCTTGGCATTCAGCTGGGAAACACCATACACCACAGAACAGATACCTCCAGGTCCCTAATCCTTCTGTCCTGCCCAGCTTTCATTAAGAGGACTTAAGCATATACAGAGGGTTTTGCAACAGCCAAGATAACCAGAAAGCCTCCTCCTGAGGTGCCAGGCAGGAAAGCTAAGCACAGAGATGTTGACTTGAGCAGCAAGCACCAGCTTCCACTGTCACAATTGTTTCTGCAGGAGTAGGGAGCATCAGAAGTATCCTGCCCCCGGTACAGTCGGGATCCCAGGAGCATCTCTGGCATGGCACAGACCCAGGCTGCCTTAACACCCAAGCAGATTGGATACAATCCCGTGGTCAGGCAAAAAAAGTTGTGCTGGCTCACGGAAAGGTCTGTCTGGCATTAATTCCTTACTATCTCTCTCCTTCCACCCCGTGACAGCACCACATTGCTAGCATCAGGCAGACCTCCCGGACTGGCTCCTCCCGGGCAGAGCCCAGCTGCAGGTGGCATACAGCAAGACGACCCCGCAACCCATCTACCAGCTCTCCCTGGGCCACTTGGCCTTGCAGGTCAAGGAACGTGATCCCGTTTAAGCTATCGGGTCAGACCTGTAGTCCAAGGGGCAGACGTCTTGGGAAGCGCAGTTGACCCCTACCCTGTCTTTCAGCCTGCAGCTCAGAACCCCACCTGCCTGAACCCCATCTTTTGTGACAGGCATCTCATCTTCACACAGTGGAGACTGCCCGTCCCAGCCCACCGCCAAGGCAAAGTCGCTCCGCTCACTACGAGACATCCCAACAAAGCGGCTCCTGCTCTCACCCTCTTCCACTTGCTGTTTACGCACAGTTACATGACTACACACTGAGTCACTGCACGCTGAAACACAACAGGAATATTTGATCCCTGGACTTCATACATTACTAACCTAACTGAAGGAAAGCCGTGGCAACAGAACAGGAGAGTTAGCTGGATCAAATCCCACTCAGCTGAAGCTTGCAACTCCCCCTCCATATATTTCAGTTTGATTTTTTTCTCCAATCAAACTAAGAAACTAATTTTCCTTGAATCCCGCCAGGCCTAAACCCATTTCAGAAGAACATTCTACCGCAGGGAGCCAGTGTTTCAGCAATGGAGCGCTGGGGCCAGTTCCCACTCTCGGTTCATGCTGCTACCTTTATGATCAGCACTGCCACTTCATTAGCAAGGCTCAGCCAGCATCCCCCAGGCTGGGCTGGCATCTCTCTCCCGCTCCGGCCACCTCTGCTTGAGCATGCAGCCACTTGTACACAAGCCAAAAGCCTGGCTTTTATGCCTCTGAATCACCCCGGGTAGAGCACACTCAGGACCGAGACCAGCGACACCGCTCACTTTGGATTAATAAACCCGATGTGAAAACCCAGTCACGCTGCCCTTCTGTCATTCAGAGATCAAGGAGATGGGAGTCTCGAGGCACCAGATGCAAAATCCCACCACCACAATCTCTTTATTAGCCGGGCCTGCGGAGATCTTCAACAAAACTAACACCGACTGTGCAATGGTTAATGCTGAAATCCTGCCGGGGACAGGAAAGGTACCTTGAGAGAAGAGCACAGCATCTCTGTCTCTCCCAGCACCTTCTGGAGCGACTCTATTGTGGCATTGCGCACATCCAGAGTGTCCCTCAGCCCATCCACAACGGCCTGGCATTCCCGCTTTTCTTTCTCTGGAAAAGAAAAGAGAAAAAGGTCATGGCCTGGTAACCCAGACTTCAGCTGCCCCACAGCAGCAGGAGCACAACAGCCTCAGGCTCCAGGCTGCTAGGAGTTGGCTGTTCCTGTAGAGAGCCATTTCCCTAAGTGCTGTCTGCACCAGGGTCTGCACTGAGCAATTGCTTCTCCCAGTGCCAGCAGGCTTCAAGATTTTCTTTACTAAAGATAACAAGTTCCCTTTAATAGCTTCCCAGTGCCAGCCCTGCTAGCATTAAGCTGATGCATCTTAACTCTTGCATGCTCTCACAGCCAGGCTTGCGCAGGGAAAACTGTTCTCGAGTCACACCGAGCTGCACAGAGCTGGAGAGCCGAGCCCCCAGCCCGTCCTCCCCGCACGGAGCCTTACGTGTGGGGAAGCTCTTTGGGTGCTGCCGGGCAGCTGCGTACAGCGATCCACCACGCTGCTGCGTCACCGTGCTGCTGCAACTACCCTCACCACAGCACCTACGTTGAAGGGCAAGAGGCAGTAAAGCAGAACTCTGCTGGGCACTGGGGACTTCGCAGGACATGCGACAGCTTAAGTAGATTCCCCAGAGCGCCCACTTTTTGCAGGTCACAAAACCTTCGAGTCCTGCTGTCCCTCCCCACAGAGGCAATCCAGGAACAAAGCACATGCCTCTGACCACCAGAGAGAAGATGGTGGAAAACAACACCAGATTTCAATTTGTTTTGTCGAGACAAAGGAAGAACAGCTCACAAAGCAAGAATCATCATCAGGAGCTGACAGACCTAAGCAGGGAACAGCCAGCATCACTGGAAAGCTCGAAGCAGTTGGGCAATGAGGGAAAGCAGCAATGCCTCTGTCTAACCCTGCTGAGAGCAGGGTAAAGTCTTCAGCTCAGCATCTTCTGTCTTTGCTAAAATTGTCCAGCCTGACAATAGTGGAGAGCAAATCAGTGCCTCTCCTTGCAAGCAATCCGGTTTCAAACTGTGCCACCGCATCCCGTGGAAGCATGACCTGCAGTGCAGTTTCACTGCTCCATCAGACAGGAAGAGCCACGTGGGACTAGGGAAGAAGAGAGGAACATATCCCAGCAGAAGCACACAGGTGGCTAGGGAAACACAGATTTGTTAGCAAAGCATTTTTTCTCCATTGATCTGAATAACCCTTCCTCACCAGAGGCAGCACAGCCTGGAAACGCTGCCCTGCATTTGCAGGGACTCCACATCCACCAGAAAGAGGGCTTCACCCTCCTCTGTTCCCAGCTGCCCAGAGGCAGATGGCAGGAGTCAAACCTCCCTGTGCTGCAGGGATGAGATTTCAGCTCATTCAGAGTGCCTCCCACATCGCCTGCTGGGTCTGCTCGGAGCTCCGCACCTCTAGAGCCATTTGCAAGCTGATCAGAGACTGGCAATTACACAGCTCCTCTACAGCACACAGCACAGAGCACATCTTTAAGTAAAGAATTTATACACAAGAACCACCAGAGAGCAGAGTGCCCACAGCAAAGGAGGAGGAGTGGGAAGGAGCTTCTCATTTCCAATATGAAAAGAGAATGGGACAGGGAACGTCGAATCCAACCTCTACTCACCAGAAGTCGAGAAGATGAGCAGGCCTTCGAGCAGTTTTTCTTGGAGAACATCCTAGCAAGAATCCCAGCCACCTTCCCCAGAAGATCTGGCTCTCTACCAAGTCACTAAACTCAACCAAGCTGGCAAGAGAACAGGCCTCAGAATAGAGACGTGCAGACCGTCCAATTCTGCTCTCAGGCTAAGGACTGAATCCTCCATCTACTGGCTATTCATGTCTGTCTCGTGCACGCAGGGAAGGCAGAGGAAAGTCGACTCTCAAAGCGTGGGTGAGCCCCCAGCATTCTTTAAAGATTTTTTTTTTCCCCCCTTCTGCTAGTGTGTCTTTGGATTTCTGTCACTCAGACTGACATTTTCCTTTTGCTGCTCATGACTCATGTTCTGATGACAGGCTGCCTACAGACGATGCTTAAAACCCATCGACAAGTCTCCAGGGCTTTTGCTTTTCCTGCCTCCCTCAAACATCCTCTAAAATTAAAAATGGGAAAATGGAAGCACACACACACACTGAACTCCGTCTGCTCTTCGCGCGACATGTGGCACTGCAACAGCCAAACAAATCCAAAGCCTTCCCACTGCTGCTTGGGCACTTTTACCCCCTCATCTGTTAGAAGGAACAAGCCTTTGCCATCTGCAGCTGAGTTTCCCAGTGAGCAAACCAAGGGTTTTGCTTTCAGCAAGCCTGCTCCAGATATAGCTGTGCTGCACTTTTGTAGCTTGTGATTAGGAAGAGGGGCAAAAAAATTGCATATATGTCTCTAAACTTGCAGAGAGCTCCCCAGTTACAGCAGAGCTGGGCCAGGCTGTGGACTCTGGCTCTGTCATACAGCCTTGGTACAGCTTTCAGAGGTCTCGCCTCAGAAAAAGCTGTGAAGAAGCTGCTCCAGCAAAACAGTTTGCAGCCTGCATCATGCCCTCGGCTTCAGAGAGGGGGAGGCTCTGCACAGGGCTTCCTCAGGCCCAGGCAAGCCGCCTAGCACAGGCAGAGCCCAGGACCCGTCGATCGTGGGCTGCCGATCCCCCGCCAGCAGCTGGAACTCACCTTTCACAGAGAGCTGAGCCTTCACCTTGTCCAGTTCATTCTGAAACACAACACAGAAAACCCGATTAGGAAATGGCCTGCAAAGGAGCTTTCGCCAGATCTTAGAAGGACCCAAGAGGTTTCTCGGCAGGACATTTGCGCTGGCCAGGTGCTAAGAAGGGAACACAGTAACAGCAAGCACCAAGTTAGAAGCAAGTACTATCGCAGGGAACGCAAAGAGCACCTCCAACTGGCATTCTTCAGGGGGAGAAGAGAAGATCCCAGTTTCGTCTTAGCCTTGTCAACCTTGTGTTTCTCACACTGTCAGTCATCTTGTTTTAGCTGAATAATTTTGGAAGGCTCTCAGGGAAACACAGGAAATCAGACAGGAACAATTTTTATAACATTTTACCTAAACAAGGCAATAAGGCAGGGATGTTGCCAGACTAACTGGCTTGAGAGTTGCTTTGAACTGAAATGAACTTTAATTGGGTGCAGGTGGCAGACAGGAGGGCATGTCCAAATGCCTGAAAAGGTAACCAAGCATACAATCAAAAGGCAGCAGCTAGCATTCTGACGGACACTGAAGTCACTGCAGTTCGGGATGCTGATATGAGCTAACAGCTCAGTGGAATGGCCACGAACAGATCAGCGATAAACCAACCCATACCAAACTGAGGGCACATAAAAATTTCTGGATGCCACAAGGGTCTGGGGAAGGTCAAATGTTTCTAGTGCCTTCGTTAAGGCTCAGAAAGAGACAGCAAATGCCGCATAGTTAAAATTATAGATAATGAAGTGATGTGACTTATTAACACTGGCAAATAGGCAAAGGAAGTATAGAGAGGTTACAACAAAGGGCAATATATAAATATAAATATGTGTGTATATATATAAAAAAATAGGGAGAAAAATATATACAAGAAAGAGTCAACAGAAGATTACTTAAAAAGCTGTGTTAGAGAACTGCAGAGGAAAGCACATAACAAGTCAGGCAGGAACTGCAGTGGAATAAAACCACAATAAAATGCCAACACAGTACTGAAGCAGAGCACACAAATCTGTGCAACCCGAAATGCTACATGCAAATCTGAGCTGAGAATAGCAGCACCAGTGACCACGGAACTGATGGGACCAGAGCAAAGCTCTGCTAGTGGCAATAAAGGCAGGAGAGAGAATATGGGATGTCAAGCGCAGTAAGCAGAAGGGACTAAATGCAAAGCCTAGCAGAGCTGACTTGGATTTGCCCCCGGGGGGACAACAGCTGGAGGGCTGACGTGGAATTAGCTCTGCTGCAGGAACTATTCTGGAGTAGCTTCCTCAGAGTCCTATTCAGGAACGATTAGTGAGCTCACAAGATGGGCTAATTAGCATGATAGCAAAGAAATGCCTGGCTACTGTGGGCAGATATATAACATTACCTCATTCATCAACTTAATCTGAAATCCCTCATCTTCCACCACTGCTCCTAAAGGCTGCTCCCAGTTTTCACTCCTGTGATAGAAGCTCTCCTCTCTTTGCCAGTATAGGTTACAAGACCACATTTTCCTAAGATCAAATGAGTATATCCTGACCACAGACAGACAGCTGTCTTCCCAGGTTTCGACCCTTCCCAGTGGATTTACAGGCAGGAATCCTGCTCCTCCTTCCTCCTTGTTGCCAAGCTGAACAAGCCAAAGTCTCCGAGTTTCCTTCAGAAGAAGGACTCTCAGCTCCCCACATCACAAGCAATGGGAAGTGTCAGATTCCAGACAGCCTCATTGAGCTGTTACACCCCAAAACCCACCCTTTTCTGGCTCTGGCAACAGCCACATGGAGACTGTTCTAATCACTGAGGACAACCTTTAAGAGCAATACAGGATAAACCCAGGCTCAGCACCCAGGAACACTCGGACATTGCAGCGTTCAGCCTGTGGTCTGCAGCTACTCCAGGGAACCAAGTTCCCTCCGGTGTTTCAGTTGAAACCGATGCCCAGTGGTGGGAAACAAAGCAGCCCCGGCACTTCTTTGGCTGTAAACATTGCAGAGCAGAAGCAGGAGTGAGGAATAGCATCGAAGACAATTATTATCCAGAAGATAATTTGGATAATTCTGCAACAACACAAAGAGGTTTCAGATTATGAGGGAACTCTTCCGACCACTATAACTGGATGCATAAGACTGGTTCTCAGAAGAGCATCCCAAGCTTGTCTCCCCAGACTGCAGCTGTGCACTCTGCTTTCTAGCACATTGAAGCACACTCCCTTGCCCCAGTCCCACCTTTTCATGGCAGGAGGCCAAATGCTCATTTCAGGACATCTGCAGGCTGCACAGATACAGCTCCAGTGGATTAGGGAGCCGAGTAGCACTCTATACCCAGGCTCGTGGAGGGAGAGGCAGTGGTTGGCAACAAACCCTGGATTTGGGGGCTTTTTCAGGTGAAATCAGTTCTGGCTGAGAAAGTCACCATTTGTTTTGGCAGACAGAACTCCAGTCTAACAGGACATTAAATCCCACCCACGATGGTCGCCCATGTTCTTAAGGTGCTCCATGTCCTCCAGAAACAAGGCAGCACACAACATGGAACTGGTGACAAACCAGCATCAGCCCAGCAGCAACCTGAATCAGTGCATGGGGCACAATCAGTAAATACCCATACAAACTAACTACGCTAATCTACACAGAAATATTTGTTTCCTTCCCATTAGATAGTGACCTCAAGCACTCTCATTAGGAAAGCTGCACACCCAGGGCTAGATGTTGCTCTGAGGGCCGCACAACAAACTTTGTAGGAGCACAATGAGTTACCATCAAGCTTGTTGTACAGGAGCAGCTCTTCAGCACAGCCTGCCTGGAGGGGAAGGCTGGGGGGACCCATCTTAGATCCTGGGGCAGGGGTGAGAGGGAACAGAAAGCTTTTCTAGGGCAATTTTCTCCAGTCAACCCATTTCTGAGTCATTCATCTATTTACACTTGCGAGAACAGATCTGAATACATACTAAAGGCAATGTTTATCCGCTCCAAGCCACTGCTTTGTTTCTAGGACACACAGCTTCAAGTGCCCAGAGATGCTTTTTCATTTCCTCGGCACACATACTTTGCCCTTCAGTTTCTTTATTAGCGGTCTTCAAGAATGACATTATCGTCTGGCTGGCTTTATTTTAAAAACACACGATACACATATAGCATTGTCATGGCAACTGCTAATATGTTAATTGCTGCACATGCTGATACTAAACACAAGAGGGTACAAGCATCCCATTATATCAAGGTCAACTGATTACTTTTTTTTGGAAGAGGTAACTCCAAGACATAAGGAGCCATGCTTCATCCACACTGAGCGAAGGAGAACACAGAACAGCTGCCCTGCGTCCATCCCTTCTCACCCCCAGCTCTCCGCACCTAAGGGTGGCACTTGGAGAACATCACCCAGCACCCCGGCTCCAGCCAGCTTCTCCCCACAAGGGCCCAGCCTCAGCACCGTCCACCACTGCTGGTGCAGCTCCAGGCAGTCCCTTTCCTAATTTATCTTGGGGAACCAAGACTGCTCCACTTCCTTACAGGCCGTGGAAACAAACCTACCTGCAGAGAAGGGAGGAGGTGGCACTCCCTCAACAGCCCCTTCTTTCCGGAGGGGTTAGCAGGGCTCGCACGCAGCCGAGCCACAGACACCGGCAGCACTTCATTGCATTTGGGATTTTCCTTCTCCTGCCTTTTGGAAAAGCTCTGTAGCCTCATCCCCCAGGCTTTGAGACCCAAAGGAGAAGCAGCAGTTGGATGTTTATTTGTTGCTGCTTCAGGAGGTTTCCAGGTAAGGCGAGAACCAGAAGGAAGAGCAGTGAAGCACAGGAGGCTTCTTGAGTCACCACACGAGATTTGGTCAGGGGGAACTCTAAACCGCCACATGGAGACTTCCTTACAACAGAGCTGAGACTGGGCAAGGACCAAGAGGGAGAACAGAGACAGGCAGGAGACACTGATCTGCTTCAGGTCGGAAACACGAGCACAGTGAGCATCAGCTCAGGAAGCAGCTGTTGGCAGAGGACCGACAGCCCAGGCCGCACTTCCAAGATGCCGAACCCTCACACAGCAGGAGAACCACCCAGCCAAATTACCTGCAAGGTCTCCGCATCCGGTGCTGTCTGCTCCTCCAGGGCAACATCAAAAAACAGCTTATTGATGACATGTCTTTTGCTGACCTAAACACAGGAGACAGAAGAGGTTGATGGGCACACATATGGAAACACAACGGATACGGAAGAGAGATGGAGGGGGAGAAGGTACCATCTTGTCACAGGGCCTGAAAGGCAAGTCAGATCACGTGCTCAACACCATTAGCAACGACACTCTGCTTTGGCTCATCAGCACAGCAGCAGACCCCCCACTCAGTTTTGGGAGCGCGACTCCAGCCAGGCTCCTGAGCCGCAGCAGAAAGATTCAGGCATTTCTGAATCAAGCGCAGTCTGTTCTCTGGCAGCCAAGGCCCAAGCAGCTGACGCTGAGCTAACATGATGCCAAATCCTAAGACAGAAGTACGTGCTGCTTTCTGCAGGCAGAAGGTGCTGTAATTGAATTTGATAGCTCTCCACACCTCCCCCATGCAGTTACAGCTTTGTGTTTTAAGTATTATATACAGTCATGACACCAGCTAATTGCATAGTTACTGCTACATAAGATGTTATTTCGCGATAACTCCATGGTAACCCAGAGATGTAAGAGGCAGTGAAGAACAGAGGGAATCAACAAGTCAGGGAAGGAACAAAGGCCAAGACCTTGAGAGGAAGAAAGAAGCACGAACACAGAACAAGCCCAAGCTGCAGCTGGCTAAAGCCGACATCCGAGCGTGAGGCAACATCTCCTGCAGCCACTACATGCCAAGACCTACTGGCGGCATCAAGACTGGTGACACAAGGGACTTCAAAGAAGTTCAGGTCCCGATTGAGCCACTGAATCCCCAAGCCTTGGCCTCCCACCTCAGAAGCAGAGCACATCCTTCCTTCCCTCCCCAGCCTTTGCTTTTCTCAATGAAGGGCCGAGTGCTGCCAAGTAAGGACTCGGTTATAACAAGCATGTGCAGCAGAATGGGCTGCTTACCTGACGGCGAGCAGCAGGGTACTGTGGGGATGCAGCTCTGATGTCCTGATTAACCCCTTCCAGCCCCTTCTATCATTATGCCAATACTTACTCGGCCTAAATAAAAGCTGTGAAAACCCAGAAGCTACAATAGAGAAGCTACAACACGGGCAGCAGCAGGGCACCCTCGGACCACCTCTTCTGATCAGACGGGTGGCTGAGGAGACGTCACCCTCTAGGCCTTTGAGGAGATACTCTTGGGGAGAGAAAGTTCTCTTCATACCATCAACTTTTTCCTTGCATCACCACAGGCCCAGACCATGGCTCCTGGGTGCCCTTTAGCAGAGCAGCGTGCCATAGGAATACGGAGGTGTACAGAGGTGATGGTTTTACCTGGATTCTGCACTGCGGGCAAGTCCGGCTTGGTGCTGTGTCAAACCACTGGATGAGACTGAGAAAGGAAAAGAAAAACAGTAAATCCTTAAAATCTAGGAGCGCTGCTCCCCGGGGCCACCCCCCAACTCACCAGGAGACAGAAGGATGTGACTCCTTTTTACAAACTAAAAACAGAAACACAAACATTTAGTCCAGAGGTGCAGCTAACGGGAACGCCGTGTTCCAGCAGGCGCGCTCTACCTTTGCCTCTGAGACAATTCCCAGCTGAATTTAGCATGCAAGCTTATCTTTAGCAGGGCAGAGCTTTTACAGAGCTTGGATCTCCCTGGGAGAGAGTCTTTGAACAACTGTAGCTTCGCAGGAGTGAACGGATCCACACGCAGAGTGGCACAAGAGCCAGGATATGTCATATCAGGATATGACAGCTGAGAGATCCCCCGTTTGGCCAGCTCCAAAGGGTGCCACTGACACCAAACGTGCATCTGCGGAGCAAGGGAGACCAGGCCAGTCTCTGCTCCGAGATGATGAATGCAAACCTGTCGGGCTCCCCAGGATTGCTACTAATGCGTTTTGCAACCAAGCCATCACATCACGCTCGGAAGGGTTTATTTTTGGAGCAGGGTAGCAATCTGGAGCTGGCAGGTTACCTGTGGAAGCTCTCCCTCCTGCGTTGGTTGTTAGAGGAGAGCGAGCCCGAGCTGTGCCGCTGGTCAAGAGGCGACCATCGCACCTGCGAGCGACGATCGACGATCCCTCTCCAAGTTAGTTATCCAGAAAAGCAAATGCCCACTCCCTCCCCACACACAGAATTTATTTCCTCAGAAGAACCGTTTCCTTCCAACACAAACACTTGCAAAACAGTTCCAGCAAAAGCATGAAATTGCCTGGGAGGCTGCACTCATAATCTAACGCCGCTCCTTCCAGATAAACACCCTGTGTAGGAGCAATCTGCTGGCACCGGCCCTCCTGGAGAAGGGAGGCCACGGGCAGAGGAGTGACACCGCAGCCGAGGCTCCTGCGGCAGCTTCGTGGGCTCCTCCGACTCCCCGCAAAGCGGGATCGCTGCCGCTATGGCTCCCGCAGCGGCCCGGGCCTCCGCCGGTCAGAGGGACGCGGCGGCGCCCTCAGCAACCGAGCCCGAGCGGGGGCGAAGGGGGCACAGCGGGTACCAGAGGCGCAGCGAGCACCGGAGCCCGCTCGGAGGGGGGCAGCCCGAGCAGGGTGACCGGCGGCAGGGGCTGCCGGGCGGGACGGCCGCGGGCTCGCCCCGGCTGACACCCCACGGCGGCAAGAGGCTGCCGGACCCGCCCCGCTCCGCGCAGCCGGCCCGGGCCCCGCGGCCGGCGCGGCGCTCACCAGGCGCGGTGGAAGGTGTGCCCGCAGGGCACGGCCGCCACGTCCCGCTCGTTGTCGAAGAAGTCGGAGCAGATGGTGCAGTGGGCGCGGATGGGCATGGCGGGCGGGGCGGGGCAGCCGGGCCGGGCGGGACGCGGCCCCGGTACCGGAGCAGCCACGCAGCGCTGTGCGATTCAAATCCGGCCGCCCGCCCGCCGCTTCCGGCTCGGCCCGGAAGTGACCTCACAGGGCGAGCGCAGGTCCCGCGCCCCCGCTGCGGGGGCGGAGCCTGAGGGGGGCGTGTCTTGCGGGCGGGGGCGGGGCCGCGCCCCCAGGTCTCCGCGCCCGTGTACCCTGAAGCCTAACGATGGCAGATGGGCCGCGAAGCTCCTTCCCGGGGGGTGGCCGGGACAAGCTACCACAGGGCCCCGCCGCCCTTACAGCCTGGGCAGTCATGTCGCTTCCAGCCTGCCCGGGCCGCCCCGCCTCACTCAGCCCTGGCAGGGCTGATGCCAGACCCCGGGCCCCACAGAGAGACAGGGCAGGCGGCGCTGGTGCTGTCTCAGTTTGTCCTCAGCGGGGTCTTTATTTGCCAGAGATACAGCGCGGGGGTGCGGGGGGCGCACGGGAGGCGCGGGCACGCGGGGCGCCAGCAGCAGCCGCAGGCAGAGCCGGCCCTGCAGGCATGCAGCTGCGAGGGAGGGAAGCAGGGACCGGGGTGAGGGGGACACGGGGAGGGGGGGCATTTGGCACCCTCCAGACACAAGGTGTGGGGGCCATGTGGCTGCCCCCAGGCGGGGGGGCCCCGTGTTCCCTCGCCCCCTGTTACGCGCCCCCCCAGTGCCCCGGGACAGAGAGGGGGTGCCAGGTACTCTGCCCACCGGGGCCGCCCCTCCGTCCCGCACGGCCCCACCTGCGGTCCCGCACATGCACGCATGTCCTGGGGGGCCCCGCGCGACGCCCCCCCCAGCCCTGCGGGGCGTTCGGCTGGGGGGGCTGCCCCGTATCTCTGGGCATCCCTGCGGGGGGACGGTGGCGGGGGACAGACTGAGAGAGCAGCGGGGGGACAGACCGACCGGCAAAGCCACCGAGGGGGCCAGGAGGGGCGGGGGGGGGCCAGGGAGGACGGGCTCCATGCAGGGCTCTGCCCCGCGGCTGGCTCTCCGTCGGGGCACGTAGAAAAGGGGGCGCAGGCGGGGGCGCGGGGGGACCATGCTGGGGGTTATGTACAGAGGGGGGACACAGGTGCCGCCACCACTCAGCCGGTTTGCTCGCTGGGGGACTCGGTGGTGGTAGTGNCCCCCCCCCCCGCCCGCCCCTGCCGCCCCTCACCACTCGTGGGAGATGGCCTCCTCCGCCGTGATCCGCTGGTCCTGCTCCACTTCCATCAGGCGCGTCACCAGCTCCTTGGCTGGGGGCACAGGGCAGGGAAGTCAGCGCCGGGTGGGGGACAATGTGGGACCCTGTGTCCCCCGCCCTGGCGTGGGGCTCACCCGCCTGCGAGATGTCGTCCCAGTATGGCGGGTCGAACTCGTAGTCCCCAGCCAGGATTTTGCGGAAGAGGTTCTTGTCATGGTTCTCGTAGTCTTCCTCATCCGCCTCCTCGTAGAAGGGGGGGTTCCCCGAGAGGCTGGGGGACGGGGAGGGGGGCTCAGTGTGGCCCCTGGCCCCCAGCCCCCCGTGGCCGCCCCAGCCCTCGCCCCGCACTCACAGGATGTACATGATGACGCCAATGGCCCAGCAGTCCACCGGCCGCCCGTACCGCTGCCGCCCCACCACCTCCGGAGCTGCGAGGGACAGGAGAGCGGCCATGGCCCAGGGTCCCCAACCCCTGGCCCCCNGCAGCGGGGGGACAGACCGACCGGCAAAGCCACCGAGGGGGCCAGGAGGGGCCGGGGGGGGCCAGGGAGGACGGGCTCCATGCAGGGCTCTGCCCCGCGGCTGGCTCTCCGTCGGGGCACGTAGAAAAGGGGGCGCAGGCGGGGGCGCGGGGGGACCATGCTGGGGGTTATGTACAGAGGGGGGACACAGGTGCCGCCACCACTCAGCCGGTTTGCTCGCTGGGGGACTCGGTGGTGGTAGTGGTGGCGGTGGCAGCCCCGTCCCCGTTACACGTGGTGGCGGGTGGTGTGCCGGGGGCCGGGGGCTGCGCGGCGGTGGGCGGTGTGCTGGGGGCCGCGGGGGCCGCAGTGTCCGCGGCGGCGGTGGCAGTGGCAGCGGTGGCAGCGGTGGCAGTGGTGGCGGCAGCGGCGGTGGCCGGCGCCGGGGCCGTCTCCGTCTGCTCAGGCGCCCGCAGGCGCTTCATGAGCGTGGTCACTCGCACGGCTTTCTGCGGGGGGAGAGGCGGGGGGCCGTGGGATGCAAGCGCTCCCCTGCCCCCGGGCCCCTCACCGGGGCATCAGGTCCCCCACCGGGGATGCCTGCTGGGGGCTGGTGGGGTTGCAGGGGCTGGCAGCCCTCCCCGGGGCTGACAGCCCCGTGATGGGGGAATGGGCTCTGCTGAGAGGGGAAACTGAGGCACGGGGCGCTCCCACCCACCTTCCACTTGGCCCGGGCGAAGTTCTTCTCGATCTGGGCGCAGACACCGTCCTTGATGTTCTTGTCGGAGGCGGCATTGCCGGAGATCCTGGGGAGGCGGGGAGGGGTGAGCGGCCCC
>VZTQ01004261.1:516945-537432 GCA_013400755.1 Pelecanoides urinatrix | reverse complement strand
CGTGACTCAAGCGCCACGCGGCACCGCATCCCTGCGTGCTCACCATCGCCATGGCAACCGCCAGGCAATCAGCGATAATTGCGCACGTCGGCCCGGCAACGGGGCCAAATAAACCCCATCCCTCCTTTTGGGGGGCTGGCGGGGGGGGGGAAAGAAAGGGGGTGCAGCCTCCCATCACCTCTCCCGGCCCTTTACTGGGGTCAGCAGCAGCGGGGGTGCACAGCGGTGGGGCTGCCCTCCCCGTAGGCGTCCGGTGGCACCCATGCACCCTGGAAGGCATCGAGGGAGGTGGCCAGCGAGCCACCCAGCCAGGTGGCCGTGCAGCAGCGGGGGGCAGCCTCGGGGGGGACCCCCAGCTTGGCGGCCAGGTGCAGCGTGGTGCCCCCTACCCCACCCCATGTCAGCAGCAGGTGGGGTGGGGGGCAGCCGGGGGGGCCCCCGCAGCGGCGCAGACTGCGGGCCACCTGCTCCAGCAGCCCCAGCCCTGGCAGCCCCAGGCCACGGGGGCCAGCAGCGCCTCGGGGCAGCGGAACTGCTGGTCCCCCCTGAGCAGCCCCGAGGCAGTGGCAGGATGAGGGGCAGGGCCCCCCAGCCCCCGGCAGGACGCAGCAGCAAGTCTCCTTCAAGCGGCGCAGGGGGTTGGTGCCCAGGTGGGCCCCGCGGGACCCCAGCAGCCGGCCCAGGTAGAGGGTGAAGGTGTCCCCGGCCACGTCCAGGCGGAAGGTGACGTGGGGCAGCGCGTAGCCCTCCCGCACCCCCACCACGTAGGAGGTGCCAGCACCGCAGCCCAGCACCACGCCGGCGGTGCGGCCGGAGGAGTAGGCGACGAGCAGGGAGTGGGGCAGCACCAGCATGGCCAGCATGCCAAAGCCCTCGAAGAGCAGCTCGGCCACCTTCTCCCGGCTGGCGGCAGGGGAGAGCCGGGCGTCCATGGCCAGCACCGCCACCTCCTCGGGGCAGACACCCAGCTCCCAGTAAAAGACGCGGTGCCACAACTTCTCTAGCACATCCCAGTTGGCACCATGGACCACGGCTGCTTGTCCCCAGCCAGCCCGCTCCTGGAGTGGCCCGACCCCGTGTCGATGACAATGGCACACAAAGCCTTGTACCTCTCCACCGGCTTGGCCCCCATCGCATCCAGGGCTGGCTCTGGTCCCCAGGGGGGCTCAGTTGCCATAGCGACTGCCTGCATCACAGTGATGACATCACCCCTGGCATCAAGATTTGGTTCCCCTTCCCACTGGAAGACCTTTGGGGGTCCCCTGAGGCTCTCCCAGGGTGGTACCTGCCCCCTGCGGCCGTAGGGACCAGGGCACGGGGAGGCTGGTCAGGGCGAGGATTTTCATGTGCAAATCGAGAGGGGCTCCTCACCAGGAGAGAACTGGCCCCGGGTGAGGACTGGGACCAGGACCGGGACGTGATGGATACTGGTCCTGAGTGGGTGCTGAGACGGCTGAGGGCAGATGCTGTCTCGGGCAGAAAAAAGAGAAAAACATGTTCCTTACAAGCTGGAAAGCTTCAGGCTAAAGAAAAGCTCCCTGCAGGCCAGCAAAGCTGCTTGGGGGCCAGCAGAGTTCCCCAAGGGCCACCAAAGCTCCCCAGGGACCACCAAAACTCCCCAGGGGCCAGCAGAACTGCTTGGGGGCCAGCAGAGTTCCCCAAGGGCCACCAAAACTCCCCAGGGGCCAGCAGAGCTGCTTGGGAGCCAGCAGAAATCCCCAAGGACACCAAAGCTCCCCAGGGACCAGCAGAGCCCCCAGATGGGTGCAGGGGTGCCCCGGGCAGTGCGGGTACCCCCAGGTATGGGTGCCAGCACCAGGTGGGGAGGATGGGGGTGCCCAGGCTGGCTCCCGGGGCCAGGCACGCAGCCTGCCCAGGGTGCGGGCAGCGGGGGCCGGTGGGGGCCGGGGTGCAGGCAGCCCCCCCCCGCCGCACACAGGCATCATTAGCAAAACTTGCCGGTTTCTAAAAATGGCGCCACGGCCGCGTTTCACGCCCGCTCCCCAGCGCTCCGGCAGCCGCTAAAAACAGCTCGGCACTGCCGGCTGCCTCCTGCCACCTCTTGCGGGGCCGGCTGATGCCGGAGACCACTGCTCTGCTCAAAAAGATTCGGCGCAATTTTGCCCATCTCCAATGCAGTCCCCCTCCCCGTCTGCCCGGTGGGCCGTGGCGGAGGTAAGAGGGGGGTGGGCTGCCCACCTGGGTGGCACCCGCATTGCCGTGGGGAGTCCAAAACCGCCGCCGGTGTGCGGTGCCATTGTGGCGGCACTGGCAAACACTGTCGCAGCACGTCCCCGGGCGCTGGCAGCAGCGGGACTGTGCCCGGCTCTGCCTGTGCGCCCGCAGCCCTGCGCATGGCCACTCATGTTTTATAGATGGCTCTGATTTTAATAATTAATCCCTGCTAACGACAGCACTTTCCCCAAATAAAACATTTAAAGTGCTGTGTGTGCAAGGCGCGCTGCCGGGGCGGGACGCCGGCTGCTCTGCTGCAGCCGTGGCGGGTGGGCACGGCACGACGTGGCATGGCACAGCGTGGCACGGCATGGCCGCACGTGCCGACAGCTCAACCAGGTGCTCCACCAACTATGCCCAGCCATGCAGCACCTTCGGGTGCCACTTACCCAGTGCCCAACCTTGGGTGCCCACCCGTGTCTGGGCAGCACCTCCGAGACACCCCCCAGCTGGGGCAGGGGTGCTGGTGCCGTGCGAGATGCCACCCTGCGAGGTCCCCCTGCCCGTCCCCTGGGCAGCGTGCGCAGCACCAGCACCGATCCCGGCCGGCCGCGGCAGGCAGGGGCAGGCAGGGGCAGGCAGGAGTGGGCAAGGGTGGGCACTTGCCAGCCCATGGCGTTAAAGGCCAGGCGCTGGCTCCTCGCCTCCCGCAGCGTAATTAGGGCAGGATAAATGCATATTAGCATGAAATCTGTCATCGCCGCAAGCACATTTGCAAGGGGGGGGCTCGGCTTAAGGCAGAGGCCCTCCTCATGCGCGTCACCGTAACCACGCGAGCCTCGTCAGCTAACGAGCGGTTCCCTGCACCGCCCCGCCGCGGGGCACTGCCAGCCCCTCCTCGCGCGGGGTGCCCGCGCGGCTGCCCCGTGTCGTGGGGCAGTGGGCCTGGCACCCATCCGCCACCCACCCTGCCCCATGCTGAGGAGGGCAGCACCCAGGGTGCCTGTCCATCCGCCCGTTCGTCCTTCCATCCATTCACCCCTCCCTGCATCCCGGCTGCTGGCAGTGCCCCAGCCGGCTGACCCAGCCGCACCCCTGCCGCCACCCTGGCACCCAGCGTCCCCCAGCACCGGCACCCACCATCCCCCAGCGCCTCCCATTTCTGATCCAGCCCATAATAACTGCGCGGCGCTGGGCCCTTCCTGTTGCCACAGCAACTCGACAGCCTAGCCAACATGGCGCTGCTCGGCCTCACACGGGCAGGGCCGGCACCCACATGGGGGGCACGGCCACCCCAAAACCCAGGCTGGGGGGTGCAGTGTGACCCCACCACGGGGAAACTGAGGCACGGTCCCAGCACACCCCCCGACCGTGGGATGCCAGGACCCAGCCGCACTAAAAATACCCTCCCGCGAGCGGCGGCGGAGCCGTGCAGGTGTGAGGCGCCGGCGGAGACGGACAGCTTGGCTGATGGGAGCTGACGCGGCCCCGGGCTCCGGCGCCGCTTAATGAGCAGCCGAGGAGGTTTTATTTAAAGCCGGCGCTGGCTGCAGCACCCGTGTGGCCGGGGAATGGAGCTGCCCGTGGCCACAGGGCCGGGGCAGGTTTCAGCATCCCCTGCCCGTCTGGGACTTGCCCCGAGCACCCCCTGCCCGTCCACCCAGCCCCAAACCCTGCCCTCGCCCCCCGCCCCGAGCTCCAGACGTGCACCCAGGGGGGAGATGCCCATCACCGGCCCCCTCCTCTTTCCCAGTGTCTTGTTCTAGGGGATTTTTGCCCCCAAATTGGGGTGGGGGGGACCTCCTCGGTGGGACGAGCTCCTCGCAGGTGTGACATCTGCCACCGCTGCCAGCAAAAGGAGCAGAGAGAGGCGGCTCGTGCGGCGGCGAGCATCGGTGAGGGGGCTCCGCCGCTCTCCCCTGCTCCTGGACAGCCCCCGTGCCAGCGTCGGGGCATGTCCCAGGCCACGAGCTGCACAGTGCCCTGCACAGGCAGCGGCTGAAGCAATTAGGGTGTGATTAAGTGAGGCTGGTAACGACACTTGGTCACCACATGTCAGCCCCAAGGCTGGTCTGGTGTCCCCCAGCGGGGTCCCGTGCAGGTGGGCAGGGTGGGCAGCACTGGGGGGGTACTGCAGGCTGGGCACCGCCGAGTCTGCCACCGTGATGCCATGGCCTGGGCACTGTGACCCCAGGGGCACCTCGATGCCAGGGACACTGTAATCCCATGCCCAGGCACCCGTGATCCCAAGGGCACCTTGATCCCATGCCTAGGCACCCATCATCCCAGGAGCATCGTAATCCCAGGGGTGCTGCCATCCCATGCCCTGGGCACCCATCATCCCGTGATCCAGGGGCACTGTGACCCACGTCCCAGGCAGCGGGATCCCAGGGGCACCATCACCCCCCGCCCAAGCGCACGGTGCTCCCCAGGCCATCTCGCGCCCCACGGCCCACCGTCGCTGCGCAGCCAGGCGGGCGCCTCGAGCCCACCCGGTGGGCAGAGCTGCCAGCGGAGCTGCCGGGGCTGTATTTAGCCACAGCTGAAGAGGATGGGAGGGGGATTTTTAGGAAAATCCTTTTTCTTGATGCCGGCATCACCTCCTGGGTGCCTGGGTCCCCCCTGAGCGCAGGGGGCCGTGGCGGGACCCAGGGTGCACAGGGTGGTCCCGACGTGGCAGGCACCAGGGGACGGTGCCCGGGGTGGCCACGCCAGCACCGGTGTGCAGGTGCCCTCCCGTGGCTGGCACGGGAACGGTGGGTGCACCCTCACCCGTGCCCCCTGCGAGGTGGGTGCCCCCGGGGGGGTGGGGACCCGGGGTGGGGAGCCCCCTCCGCGCAGGGGGACAGGGCTGCTGTCCCCCCAGAGACAGCTCCAGCCCAGGAAAAAATATAATTAAGTTTTAATGAGCGATTCGAGCAGCCAAGGGGTTGGAAACCCCACGGGACCCCTGGGTGGGTCAGGCCACCCCACGGCAGCCGCTGGGGCTGAGTGGGGGCCCCACAGCACAGCCTCACCACTGTGGGGCTGAGCCCCCCCAGCACCCAGCCAGTGCAGGACTGAGCCCCACAGCACCCCACCAGCATGGGACCGAGTCTGGGGAGCACCCAGCAGCATCTGGGTGTGAGCCATGGGAGAACACCCCACAGCACCCAGCCACCTCCCAGCACCCATCCCATAGGGAGGGTGCCCCACAGCACCCACTTGCGCCCTGCATCCCTCTTAGGGGAACACCCCACAGTGCAGGGCACCCCATCAGCACACGGCTGTGTCCTCCTCCTCTTCTTCCTCCTCTTCCTCTTCCTCCTCCTCCTTGTGGTCCTTGTCCTCATCCTCGCCATCGGGCAGCTGCCCCGGGGGGGCGGGGGGGAAGGGGGGGTCACGCTCCAGGTTGACGTAGGTGACGGCCAGGTTGACATAGTGCTCACCCTCCAGTGTGGCCAGGACACGCTCCAGCTCGCCCACCAGCCCCGTGAAGGACGGCCTCTCGTCGGGCACCGGCGCCCAGCAGCTCAGCATCACCCTGTACCTGCCCCGACACCCCCGTCAGCGCCAGCGGCTCCCCGGGACCCCCCCCTCCACCACCCTGCCCACCCCCCCAGCCCCACTCACAGGGTGTTGGGGCAGTGGCAGGGCTGCGGCAGGCGTCTCCCCCGCAGCAGGTAGCGGGCCATGTCATAGGGGTCCACCGCGGGGTACGGCGATGCCCCCCGCGTCAGCAGCTCCCACATGAGCACCCCAAAGGACCACTGCCGAGCAGAGAGCCGGCATGGCGGGGTGGCCGGGATGGGAACAGGGGTCGGGGGACAGGGATGGGGGTCGTGCCTACCACGTCCGACTTGGTGGTGAATTTTTGGGTCTGGAGGCTCTCCAGCGCCATCCACTTGACAGGCAGCTTGGCGTGGCGGTGTCGCCGGACGCTGTAGTACTCCTTGCCGAACACGTCCCGCGCCAGCCCGAAGTCGGCCACCTTCACTGTCAGCGTCTCATCCAGCCTGTGGGACACCAGGCCACCGGGCAGCACCCCCCACGCCCACCCCCGGGCCCATGGGGTGACCCCATGGCGGGGATCTGGTGGGCACGGCCACACTCACATGCAGTTCCTGGCTGCCAAGTCCCGATGCACAAACTTCTTCTGGGCCAGGTACTCCATGCCCAGGGCCACCTGCAGCCCGAAGCCAATGAGGTCCTTCACCGTGGGGCTCTGCAGGGTGGCAGCGGTGAGCGGGGTAAGCTCAGACCCCCGATATCCCCCCCCCCAGGGCGTCCCCGTACCCGCTCCTGGGCGCGAATGAAGTGACGCAGGTCCCCATGGCGCATGTAGGGCAGGACAACAAGGGGCAGCCCGTGCCGGGGCAGGCAGACCCCCAGCAGCGAGAGCACCTGGGGGTGGTGGAAGCTCTTCATGAGGATGCCCTCGCGCAGGAACTCCTCCACCTCCTCCACGTCCGTGATGCCTGCCGAGAGCCGAGCCATGGGGCGCCCCGCTGCCGTGCCGTGCCGCGGCACCACGCCGTGGGCGCCAGTGCTACTCACGGTGCAGGGACTTAACGGCGCAGTGGAGGTCCCCCAGCAGTGGGTCCGTGTAGGTGCCGTGGTAGACGCTGCCGAAATGCCCTGCAGGGACAGGCAGCGTGAAGCTGGTACTGCACATGGCAAGTGGGCGATGCCACAGCCAAATCGGGGTGCGGCGTCACCTTTGCCGATGACCTGGTGGCGGTGGGTGACGAGCCGCTCCTCGGGGATGAGGATGTCCTTCACCTCCTCCAGCAGCTCTGGCCGCAGGTCCTCCAGGCAGCAGGATGTGGCCCTGAGCAGGGGCACGGGGGAGCCACCGCCCGCCACACCAGCACCGGCACGGGCACCGGCAAAGCGTGCCCGGGGCCCCGCTGGGCCGGGACTGCCTGCCGCGGGCAGCACTACCGGAACAGGCGGAGGCAGGGTGAGGGCTGGGCAGGCACCCAGCGCCCCACCACCCACCAGTGACACCCACTTACCCAGCACCTCCCTGTAGTCGACGCCAGGGCGCTGGGTGGTGGTGGGGTGGTCGCCGCGGCCGGGCTGCCCCAGCACCTCCAGGTTCTCCGTCCCGGCGGGCAGCAGCGGGGTGGGCGGGGGGGCGGCGCGGCGGGGGGCCGGGGGGCAGCGGGGTGCCCAGCGAGCGCGGCACTCACCCCGCCGCTTCCTCCAGCGCCAGCGGAGCACCACGGTGGCCAGGACGCAGCAGACCAAGAAGGTGACGCCGGTGCCCAGGGCCAGGCTGGTGGCCAAGTCCAGCGAGGTGGCGGGGGGCAGCACCCAGCCCAGCGTCTCACAGGCACCGTTCACGCAGATCTGGGGGAGCAGGGGCTCAGCGGGGACAGGGTTGGGGGATATTTGAGGGGGTCACCCACCCAGGGGGTGCCTACCTCCACGGGGGCCCCGGCCGGGGGCAGGCGCAACTCGCGGGGCAGGCGGCACGTCACCTCGTTCTTCAGCACGTTGGGGTGGCAGTCCCGGCCCCCCACCATCATGGTGATGTTCATGCAGGCGGCCACAGCATCCAGCCCCAATTGCTGCCCAGACAGAGCACCCTGAGCCCGGCGGTCCTAGTGGCGGGACCCCCCGGCCTGGCTCACCCCACCGCCCCACATACGTGCACCTCGATCTCGTCGTCGCCGGGCTTGAGGCGAAGGCGCCTGCCCTCCTGCTCCAAGGGGAAGACCTCGGGCTGGGGGTAGTAGCGGAGGCGGAAGAACCAGCGGCCGGCGGTGCTGTCCAGCAGCACGCTCAGGTTCCCCGGCGCCGTCTCCACCTTGCTCTCGAAGGGGAAGGCCGGGCTGCNTGGCACCGGCAAAGCGTGCCCGGGGCCCCGCTGGGCCGGGACTGCCTGCCGCGGGCAGCACTACCGGAACAGGCGGAGGCAGGGTGAGGGCTGGGCAGGCACCCAGCACCCCACCACCCACCGGTGACACCCACTTACCCAGCACTTCCCTGTAGTCGACGCCAGGGCGCTGGGTGGTGGTGGGGTGGTCGCCGCGGCCGGGCTGCACCAGCAGCTCCAGGTTCTCCGTCCCTGCGGGCAGCAGCGGGGTGGGCGGGGGGGCGGCACGGCGGGGGGCCGGGNCAGGCGCAACTCGCGGGGCAGGCGGCACGTCACCTCGTTCTTCAGCACGTTGGGGTGGCAGTCCCGGCCCCCCACCATCATGGTGATGTTCATGCAGGCGGCCACAGCATCCAGCCCCAATTGCTGCCCAGACAGAGCACCCTGAGCCCGGCGGTCCTAGTGGCGGGACCCCCCGGCCTGGCTCACCCCACCGCCCCACATACGTGCACCTCGATCTCGTCGTCGCCGGGCTTGAGGCGAAGGCGCCTGCCCTCCTGCTCCAAGGGGAAGACCTCGGGCTGGGGGTAGTAGCGGAGGCGGAAGAACCAGCGGCCGGCGGTGCTGTCCAGCAGCACGCTCAGGTTCCCCGGCGCCGTCTCCACCTTGCTCTCGAAGGGGAAGGCCGGGCTGCGGCACAGCAGCTGCTCTGGCGCCCGGGGGTCCTCGCACTCCTGCAGGCGGCAGGATGCTGGGCACCGGCGCGGCACGGTGCCGGGGGGATTAGGGCGGGCAGGGCAGGGCCAGGGGGTGATGGCCTCCTGCCCCGGCACTTACCGTGGCTTCGGTCCTCATGCCACTGGCTTCGAAGCGGATCTTGGCACGATACACCGAGTCCAGGTGGGTACCGATGATGGTGAGCATTGAGCCCCTGCAGTGGGCAGGGGTCAGGGCCTCGGGGCGCACGTGGTCCCCAGGGTGCATACGGCACCCAAGGTCAGCATGGTCCCTGGGGTGCATGTGGTCCCTGGGATGCATGCAGTCCTCAGGGTGCACGCGGCCCCAGGATTAACATGTTCCTGGGGTGCATGTGGTCCCTAGGGCGCACATGGTCCTCAGGATGCACGTGGTCCCTGGGGTGCACACGGTCCCCAGCACCTCATCCAGCCCAGCCAGGGTGGTGGGGAGGCCGGGGTGGTCCCCCCCAGGGGAAGGGACTCCACACACTCACTCATAGCTGCAGCTGGGGACGATGGCCGAAACGAAGGGGTCGGGGCGGTACTGGAAGGGCAGGGGGGCCGGGAACTCCTCCCCGTCGATCCACAGGGTCACCCAGGCTGCGCCCAGGCCACTGGCGGCGGGAACCGTGCACCAAATCGCCCCGTCGCCCTGCCTGGGGACAGGGTGCCCATGGCTGGAGGGGACAGTGGGACCGCGGGGGGGTCCCCGTGCCCATCCCTGTGCCAGGGACCCCACTGTGCCCAGTGGGGGCAGGACAGGGGCGTACCTGGGCTGCCTGGCCAAGGGGCACTCGGAGCTGTTGACCATCACCCGCCAGCTGCTCCCTGCCGAGAGGTGGGTGCCGCGCAGGGAGAGGTGGGTGCCACCCCCCCGGGGGCCAAATGGGGGGTGCAGGGAGCTGATGTGGGGCTCCTGGGCAGAGATGGGGTCAGTGGGTGGGTGGGTGAGCTAAACCCCTCCCAAAACCCTGCCAGGGGTGACCACCAGTGCGGGGCCATACCACAAAGATGAAGCCGCTGAGGGTGGCCGAGCCGTGGACGTGGAAGCTGGAGGGTCCGGTGGGTTCCTCCACGGTGAGCACCACGTCGGCCGGGCCCCTCGCTGCCGTCGGGCCCCCCGGCTCCAGCTCGCACACCAACACGTCCACAAAGTCCTTGCGGCGGGAGGTGGGCAGGGGTCTGTGGGGCGGTGATGGGAGGTCAGCCCCGGGCCGGGAGGGCAGTCCCAGACCTTCCTCTGCTTCTGTCCCCGCCCGGCACCACCGCACACCTGTGGCTCCTGCTCTCCTCCGGCAGCACGGTGCAGCCTCGCCGTCCCACCGTCACCCGGTAGGTGCCACGGGGGCTGCGGCGGGGGTCGGGGTCCAGGTGGGAGCGGAAGGTCATGCCGCAGAGCGTCACCCGTGTCCGGCCCTGCAGCGGGGCGCTCCGGGGGTGGAACTGTGGGAGAGGCACCCACGTCGCCGCAAGCCCTAAATGCCCGGTGACGGTCGCGGGTCCAGAAAGCCCCTTCCCCGGGGGGCATGACACCCATCCTGGGGAGGGGGTCTCCAGATGGAGCAAAGGTCCCACCATGCGCCACCCCACGTGTCACCTCCCTCCCCATCCAAGCGCCCAGGAGATGTGGGGTGCTGGGGGAACGGCGGCGCAGACCTACATCGGTGAGGACGGGCGGGCAGCTGTCCTGGACCCAGGGGCCGGCGCACTCGTGGCGGCGCGTGCACCCGTCCCTGCACCAGCCGCAGCCCATGAAGCGCTCGGCCTGCAGGCAGCGCTGGCACGTGGAGAAGTGGCGGCAGCCGGGGCCGGTGACGTTCAGGCGCCACACCTGGGGGTGGAGAGTGAAGACGAGCAGGCGTGTGGGGCTCAGCGCCCGCCCCGTGCCCCCCGCGCCCCCCACTCACCTTGGTGCCAGCGGTGAAGAAGAGCGAGTGGCTCTGCAGCCCCATGGCCCCCCGCACCGGCCCCGGCTCCCCCAGGGAGAAGTTGGCCAAGGTGAGGAGGTAGGAGCTGGAGCGCTGGAGCACCATCTGCAGCGGGGCAGAGCGGGGGGCTGAGCACGGCCTCACACCCCACCGGGCACCTCCCACCCCTCCCGGTCCCCCATCCCACCTGGAAGACGCGTCCCTCCGCCGTGCCCAGGTGGGCAACGGTGACGTCCCCCAGGGCGGTGACGAAGATGGAGGTGAGGAGGACGCCGGCCAGGTGTCCGTTGAACAGGTCCACCTTATGGGAGGCGGCGGGGACGAGGGTGGGCTGGTCCCAGCAGCTGGTGTTGGCCACCGGTGCTGAGAGGTTCACCTGTGGGATGGGCACCTTGAAGCCAGCCCCAGCACCCCGACTCCCTGCGCCCTTGCAGGTGGGCACCAGCTCCAGCCATGAGATATTTTGGGGAGTGCCTAATCGCGCAAACTCCCCTCCAGGCTGCAAAAATTTTGGGAGAAAAAACACATTCCTGGCCCCTCCCGCAGCCCCCGCGCAGCGTCAGATCCTGCCCTCCCCTCCCGCCCCATCTGGATGTGCTTATTGGTGCCGGAACCGTGGGGTGGGCACCCCAAAGCCAGTCCTCCCCAAGCCCCAGGGCTCGGCAGGGTGCTGGGGATGAAGGGGGACACCAGGAGCCGGGGGGTCCCTGCTGGCCCCCCCACCGATGCTCGGGGCTGGGGGTCCCCTCGCGGCTCGCCCTGCCAGCGGCGTGAGTCAGCAGCAGTGAGCTGTCTGCGCCGTGCGCGGGAAGAGGAGGGGATTTGGCTGCGCCTCGCCCCGTGCCTGGCTGAGAATGCCAAAACTCGTGTCATGGGTGCTTGCTGGGACCCTGCCTGCAGAGGGGCCCCTGCCAGGGCGCCCACCTGTCCCCGTCCCAGCCATGCCGGAGCTTGTCCCTGGGACACGGCATTCCTGCCCCACGGCTGCAGCAGATGAGAAACCCCGGTGACTAATAGCGCTTCCGCCTGTGGTTTATTTGCCCAGAGAAGGCGGCGGCCCTGGGGCCGGGGGGGCAAGGTGGGAGCGGCCGGGCACCCGCGCACCCGGCCCGGGGACCACCGAGACCCCGTGGCTTCCCTGTCCCCCGCACACATAAACAAGCTGGAGAGGGTGGTCATCAACAACTCGGCGCTGGGGACAGTCACCGCGGGGGCCGGAGCCGGTGCTCCCCGGGGCAGCCACATCAAGGAGAGGGACTTTTGGCACAGTGCATGGCAGGCGGCGGTATGCCCATGTGCCGGGACACGCGGCTGCGGCACACAGCTCAGGCGAGCGTGGGGTGCCCGGGGTGGGGAGCGCGGCCAGATCCCCGCCGGCACCCTACCTCTTCGGCACGGCCGGCGCTGGCAAAACACAGCGGCCCCTGCGATAGGCAACGGGGTGGCTGGCGGGGCTGACTCACACCTGGGTGACACCTCTCTCCCCCTGCCCAACCCATACCCCGGTCCACTCCGCTTTACCGGTGCTTCCCAGCATCCCAGATCCACCTCCCCGTGTCCCAGCCGACCCCCAGACCCCTTGGGACGGACGCGGCGCGGGGCGGAGGACTCACGTTGTGCGGGCAGTACTCCACTGGCTGGAAGAAGCTGAGCCCCCGCAGCAGCGCCTGGTGCCCGGTGCCGCAGCACTTCTCCATGCCTTCCTCCATGGCCTGGTTGAGGAGGCGGAGGGGGAAAGCGCAGACGGCCGAGTCCTCCCGCGGCACCCGGCTCTCTGGCCGGCTCTCGGCGAAAGCACCGAAGAGCACCATGTCGGTGTCGTTGATGCCGAGGTCGCGGGCCAGGCGGGCGCCGGGGCGGGTGGCGTGGGCAGCCTGCAGCACGTTGTAGGCGATGTCCCATTCAGCATCCTCCTCGCTGCCACGCCGCCGCCGCCGCCGCTTGGACTCAAAGCGGCAGTCGAGGACGAGCTCGCGGTAGCGGCGGAGGTCACGCTCGTGGGTGCTGAGCCGTGCCAGGCGTGTGTGGTACACCGCCGAGCCCGGCCGCTCCGGCTGCACCGTCAGGAAGTAGACATAGTCCCCATCGGTGAAGGAGTGCACGTAGTGGATGGTGTAGTTGTCCCGGTATTGTGGCAGCACCGTCAGCCACTGGAAGTCATCCGAAAAGCCGTCCAAGGTGCCCTTCAGCCTGCGGACGGACACCGACTGCGGGCTGTACCGCGCCGCCACGCTGCTGTTGATGGTGGAGCCGAGGTAGAAGAAAGAGGCGTAGGAGGTGGCCACCACGGTGGCACTGGTCCCCAAGGGGCTGGCCACGCAGTCGGGGCAGGACGCGGGTCTGTTGCCCATGGCCGAGTACAGGCAGTGCGTGGTCGCGATGGCCACCTCACCGTCGCGCACCTCCAGCTGGTGCTGGTAGCACAGCCCGTGCCGCGCCGTGCCACAGCTGTACAGCCACGGCTCCAGCGGGTCCAGCAGCAGCAGGACATTGTCCGTGTCCTCAGGGCCGTCCACGGCAGCCGGGCACAGGCGGCAGATCTCACACTCGGCGCTGCCCACCGGGCCGGTGACAAGGACTGAGAGGAGGCGCAGCTCGGGGCTGGCCAGCAGGATGCGGTTGCGGACGGCCACGAAGACGGCGGCCGGGCCAGCGGGGTCAGTGAAGACGGCAACATTCTGCACGGGGCTGCTAGCGTCGAGGCTGGGCAGCGTGTAGGGGACGGAGAAGTTCCTGGTGGAGCTGTAAGGGATGCGGGGGCACTGCCAGGCGCCGGCGCCCAGCAGGGCCAGGGCAAGCACCAGCAAGAGGCATGCGCGGAATGATGGCCCCATGCTGCGCGGTGCTGCCGGCGCGGGGTTATTGATGGTGCTCAGCACCGAGCAGGGTCAGGACACATGGAGGACGGGTCACCCATCACATCTGCCAAAATAAAGGAGAAAGGGTTTTACCTGCCGCGGTTAGGCGACGACCCTGGGGCACTGCCGCAGCTGTGCGAGGGGCAGGGGGTGCCGGGTCCCCTGGGGCCAGACGACGACGGGTGCTGCCAGGGGAGGATCGGCCGCACCAAACCTCTTCCCAAACACCGCAAGCGGGAGGTGAAGCCAGGTTGCCTGTGGCAGGGGGACAAATCCTGCCTGCTGCCACCTCCCAGACACCCTCACCTGTCCCTTGGGGGCATCCCTGCCCCGCACGACCCCGCCGAGCCCCCTCCTGGGGACGGGGATGGGGACCCTACCAGCCCACCGGGGACAAGGAACTCGAGGGCCCCCTGGGGCCGGGCCGGGGATGGGGACCCCTGCCAGCCCCCCGCGGACAGCAATGGGGACAGGGCATCCCCGCGGGACTGGGACAAGTCCCCTGCCAGCCCCCAGGGACAGGAACCCCGCCGTACCCCCGGGGCCCCCCCCCCGCCCCCAGCTCACCGGGCCGGGAGCGGTCCCCAGCCGCGGTCCCCGTCGGGTCCGGCTGCCCCCGCCCGCCCCTCCCCGGAGCCGCCCTGTCCTATCCCGGTCTGTCCCGCCCGGTGCCGAGCCGTGCCGGGCAGTGGGCCGCTCACCTGGGCGCTGCCGAGCCGTACCGGGCCGTGCCGTGCCGGGACGGGGCGGAGGGGGGCCGTGCCCGGAGCAGGCGAGGCGGGCCGGGGCGGGCCGGGGCGGGCTGGCCCTGCCCACGGGGCTCCCCGAGGGCCGGCACCGGACAGGCAGCCCGGGGGGACGGGGGTGCTCGGGGGAACATGCAATCCGGGGGGACACAGGGGGAACCGGGGGGCACACGCTCCCGGGGTGCCGGGAGGGACACTGGGCACCCTTGGGGGCACAAGGTGGGTGGGCACGGTGTCCCAGCGGGACACGGGTGAGAGCGGGGGCCCCTGAGCAGGACACGGGGTGCAGGGCTGGCATGATGCCCCGAGCGCCCGCCGCAGCCCAGCGCTGACCGGGTGGCCAGAGGGTCCCCGTGGTTGGGAGGCAGCTGCCAGTATCCCGGGGTGCGTGGGGGGTGTCCAGGAACGTCAGCACCCATTGACCCCGCTGCCATCGGCGGCAGGGGCTGTCGACACCCTGACACACGAAATTGCCGCTTCCCCGAAGCTGCCCGCGCTGGCACCACGCTTGCGACTCACTTCCAGGCCGGTGGGGTGGCCTGCCGGGGGGTGCCAGGCTCAGCTCGGGGGTTTCCAGCCAGGGGGCAAGAGCGAGGCCGGGGCAGCCGCAGCTTTGCAAGGGGTGCCGTGGGAGTTATTTCGGTTGTGCCCATTCTTTGCCTCAAGGCCCTTTATCCCCCACCATCAAGGGCTGCCTGTGGTGGCAGGAGGTGCCAGCGCTGCCGGGACTTGCTGCTGTTGCCGGGGGGGAAGGAAGATGCTTTTCACACCGGTGTATCGCAGGGATTTGCCTTCCAAGAGCCCTGTTGCCCTCGGGCGGTGGGGCTGTGGGTCCCAGCTGCGCACAGGGACTTTTCCTCTGGCCGAGCAGGACGCTGCCTCGCGCTGCTGGGGGGACTTTGGTCCCAGGAGGGGCTGATCACGCCAAAGACGGGCTCCCCTGCCCTCGCCACCTGGGCAGCCTCAGCCCTCCCAGGCTCCCGCCCCGCGTTGTGCAAGGCCCGGCGGTTACGCTGGCCCCGCGCCTTACCCAACAGCTCCTTCCTCCGGCTGCGCGTCTCCCGCTCGGTTTCAACATTAGCTGGCCTGGGCCAGCTCATCCCGGGGTTTTCGCCGCTCCCACCCTCCGGCCGGCGCTGCCTCCTGCCAGCACGGCCCCGGCTGCCCTGCACCGCTCCCCACCGGCTTTCCCGGCCCCCAGCGGGTCCCCAGGGCTGGATTGCACCGTACCCAAACTTGGACCAAACTTCCCCCCCAGCTTGGCCATTTGCAACCCCCCCAAGTGGACACCCACGAACGTGACAAGACTTGACTTAGGGTCCAGATAATGTTTATGAGCAAAGACAAGCGATTACACTCTGGCAGGAGCATAAATACAGGAGCAGAGTCCCTGCACTAGCCCTGCCAGATCCTTCCCAGCTCCCTCAGTGTCTCGGTGCCACCCCGGTGGCTCTGCCCCTCCTTGAACACCCGTCCCAGCGCTCGCCAGAGCACCCCAGAACGCGGGGTCGGGCCGTGCCCGGCGTGCCGCGGCATTCATGGGTGCTCAGCCCCACACCAGTGCCTGGGGACGGCTGGGGAGGAGGCGGCCCTTGGCAGCAAGCTCAGTGTAGCTGGCTTGAGGGGCTGGGTTTGCGGGGCAGGTGCCCCCACACCAAGGGGAAGACCCTCCTTGGACTGGGAGGGCACCAGGGTCCCGTGCCAGCGGGATCTCCAGGGAGCTGCGCTTCAGCCACCCCTTTAGGGTCCACTGCCCAGGAGCCCACACCACGAGCCCACAAGCACCCCATGGGCACCCCGGTACCCCGAGTCTCTCTGGGGCCGCTCTGTGTCCCCGTGGGGAGGCAGGCAGGACCCTGTCCCCCACCTGGGTGGTGTCACCCACCCTCTGCGGGCACAGCAGCACAGGGGTCCCCTGAGTGCTGCCACATCTCTCCTGGGGACCCTCACCCTTGGCACAGCCGCAGGATGGCAGAGAAAGGAGGGCACCAGGCAACGGGCAGCAGGACCCAGGGGCTCAGCTCCCCTCCAGCAACCCAGGGTTCCAGTAGCCCTGCTCCAGGACCCCCACAACGAGGGATGGAGCCGGGGGCTGCAGAAGAAGGGCAGCCCCCCCAGCTGGGAGGCACTGCCTGCAGATGAGAGAAAGTCCTGCTCACCCCTTCCCCTGGCAGCTGTCACCCCGTTCCTAACACCCAGGTCGGACAGTCCCACAGGTGGGTTTCCCCGTGCTGTGGGGTCCCGGCATGCCCTCTCCCCTGGACTCATGGCCCGGGCTTCCCTGGGGATGGGGTCCCCGGCACAGCGGGGGCTCCCCCGGCTGGCACCATGCCCTGGGCGATGCCCATCAGTATGTCTGGGGTGTGAGGATGAAAAGTCGGTCTTCCTCCTTGCGAATCCACTTCATGAGCTTGTTGACTGCACTGATGGCGCCAGCCTTGGTCCCCAGGGGACTGTAGCATACGTAGAGCTCAAAGGCGCTGGTGACCTGGGTGAAAAAACATGGTACACGCTGGGAAGAAGCCTGTGCCCCATTTGGGGCTGGCACCGCATCTTCCCCCCCGGGCACTGGGAACAGGCACAGGGGGTCCAGTGCAGGGACGTGGGGTGGCAACGGGGTACCCTAAATGCGTGGCACCTGGTTCGCTCAGAAGTGGGGGGACCGAACCTCAGGGTTTTTCCCCAGAGCAGGTTTTCTCCCCAGTGGCACTGGGGAGTTGACGACAGCACATGGCACAGCCCCTGGTGCCGGCGCTCGCCAGCCCCCGCTGCTCTCCCTGCCCGTCCCTCCCTGGCACAGGGGTGCACAGGGGCAGGCTGGCCCCCAAAAGGCCCATGCACGAGCTGGAGGCCACCCTGGCGACCACGGAGCTAGTGCTGCGTTGGCTCACCCAAACCCTGCAGACAGCCCTTACCCAAGCCAGGAGGTTCTCACGGGGGCCCGTGAAGTAGATGTTCTTCAGGGGGCGCGAAGAGTTGTGAGCCCGGCTGTGGAGGTACTGGTAGAGCCCCAAGAGCCTCTCCTTCTCCTCCTCCCGCACGTAGGGTGCCTCAATCTCAGGGCTGCGGGAACACAGCTCCCTGTTAGCCCCCTGGAGAAGGGGATTCGTGGAAAAAGCTTGTCCCACACCCCACGCCATGGCCTTGGCCCGATGGTCCCCCAGGAGCCTCACCTGGTAAAGAGCCCAGAGCTTTTCGACTTGTAGATGAAGTGCCGGAGGTCAGGGATGCCCACCTGGGCGACGCTGTAGAAGGGGGTGCGCAGGGCCTCCTGCAAAGCGTGGTGCACCCCCCGCCGCCGCAGGCGCTCTTGGAAGCGCCGCTTACAGTCAGAAACGGTGAAGAAGTCCTCGCGGTCGGTGGAGACCAGCAGGAGGCACAGGTCCATCTCCTGCTCCAGGTAGGAGATGTGGGCATGGAAGAAGCCACTGGAGTTGAACTTGGGGAGGCAAATGGGCGTCCAGGCTTCACCCTCCCGGAAGGAGGAAGAAGAGCTGATGAGGTTGAAGAGCAGATGGAGGTCAATGGGGTGGAGGAACTGATCCTTCTTCCTCACGAGAGACACCAGCTGGTTCCCTGACAGGAGGATGGAGAAGACCAGGCTCTTGGCCTTGGCCTGCTGGAGGCTTGTGCTGACAGCGTCCCGGACGCTGGCGGCCAAGGGCAGGCAGCGCACGGCGCCCATGAGGAAGCTGGGGTCGTGGGCCATGAGGTCCAGCAGGTTGTCGGTGATGCGCTCGGAGCCAGCCAGGAGCCTGCGCAGGTCATAGTTCTGCTTCTGCTGGAAGATGTGGTTGAGCTGGGTCCAGGTGAGCAGGCTCAGGATCTGGTAGTAGATGTAGAGCAGCTCATGGGCGATCTCCTGCTCTGACTGCCGGGTCCGCGCCACTGCCACCAGCACCAGTGGGCTCCTCCGCACGAAGACCACCTTGTAGCCATCTGCTTGGGAGGGAGTTCCCCGGGGGAGCCGGGGACAGACCTGTAAGCCTGGCTCCCCCGGGCTGCAAGGGGGAGCCAGGCTGCAGCGTCCCCCCGCCACCAGTCTGCCTCTGGGGACAGCTAACGTGGTCTGCGGTGGCAGGGGCATGGCCGGGCAGGCTGTGACACCCCCCTGTCCCACTCCCCCCCAGGGCGGTACCTGCGTGGATGGACCGGATGGCGTTCTTCTCGGCCTCCAGGAAGGATACCAGGGCCATCATGACGCCCATGGTGCTGGAGAGGGCCTCCTCAGAGCCGTAGCGGGAGTACACGGGCTTGCCTGCCTCGCTGAGCACGAAGACGTGCTTCCGGTGCATGCGCCAGGCATCCATGGTCACATCCTCCTCCTCCTTGCCAGACAGCACTGAGTCGCGGCGGGTGGTCTGTGGGGATGGCTCCAGCTTCCCCTCCTTGCTCTGCCTCATCTCCTCCAGGTTGAGGGCCATGCCCGTGAGCTGCGTGCTCAGCTCGCTGAAGTCCTTGCTGATCTGCTCCATGCTGGTCAGCTCGGCCGGCTCCCCCCGCCTCTCCTCCGGGCTCCGCGCCACGGCCGCCCCGTCCTCGGGACTCGTCAAGTCCTCGTAGGAGCGGGTGTGCACGAACATGGCTCCCTCCTGGCCCGCCCCTGGGAACAACGGGTCGTGCAGCATCCGTCCGCCTGTCCCCCATGCTGAGGCAGCGGGCAGATGGAAGGTGCAAAAGGGACAGGGGGTTGCAGGGAGGGACCTGCCCTCCTCTCCCCGTCCCATGGCACCCACGGGTGTGGGTCCTGCTGGTGGGGAGTTGCCAGTGGGCCCGTCTCCCCCTGCCGCAGGGCTGTGGAGGGCCCAGCCTGCATAACGAGGAACTGCCTTTTTTCTTTCCCTCTCTTACCCCTGCGGCGAACTCTGCCCCGTACCTGGCTCCGTCCCCTGCGCCAGCCCCGGCGTGGGGCTCTCGGACCGTTCCACGTGCTGCCCATCTCCCGGCGCCAGGGACCCGTTGGGCACTTCCCAGCCTTTCTTCTTGTGGACATCCGCAGCCATTCCTTGGGGCAGGACCTGCATGCGACCCACAGTGTCACCCCTCTGCTCCCTCACCTGCAAAACGGGTCCCAAAACACTCCACTCTCGAGCGGGGCCATGCCAGCATCCTCGTCCCAGTCCTGCTGGCTCAGCAGGCAGCACCGAGCCCTGGTGAGACGTCAGGAAAGCCACTCTAATCCAGCCGGATTTCCTCCCTCCCGTGGGAGGTCCCAGCTCCTTCCAGCCCCAGCACCTTTCATCCAGGCTTGGCCCCGATTTCCCCCGAGCACTGGGAAAGCCGCTCAGCCTCCCTCAGTCGCGTCCAGGCAGCAAGGGGGAAGGGAGCCAGCCCCGCATGGGGCTGGGACTGGTCCCACACACCGATGATCCCAGAGGCCTCATGTTTGCAAAGGGCGGGTTTTATGGCCCTCCTTGGCCTGGATTAGATGGCTGAGATGAGACCAGGCTGGTGACGCTCCTCCTGAAGCCACGGCCACTCAGATGGCGTAACTGCCTGCAAGCAGGGTGCCCTCTCGAGCCCCTGCCCCGTGGGTCAGCCCTCCGAGGCAGCGCCTGGCCGTGCCTCCAGCCTGCGCTTTCTTCCCTGCCCCGTGGGGAAACTGGCCCAAAAGTGACCACAAGTACACAAGCAAAAGCAACAGCGGGAAGGCAGGCTGCCCGGGACCCCGTGCCGCTTCGGTGCCGGCGCCTCCCTAGCCTCTGAAACCAGCTGGTGGGGAGACTGGTGGAGCCCCGGCTTCGCGCCATGGTTCCTGACACCTCCTGCCCCCCAGGCACCCAGCCCCAGCCGGTAACGCCGCACCTGAGGGGCCGCACCCCGACCCCCAAAGCCTGTGAGACCCCAACAGCCCTGGAGGCTGCTGGGCTGCGGATCAGGGCCCCTCCTCTCCTGCCTGCACCGCTGCCAGCCTGCTGCCCTTCCCCGCAGCCCCCCGCGGCCCAGTGCGGGGCCCGTCCCGGTCCCTCCCCTGCCCGGGGGGTCACTGCTCCCGGAGCACCGACGTGCCCCGGGGAAGCGCCAGAACCGGGACCCCCCCGCAGCCCCGAAGGACAACACGCAGGGACCGACCTTCGCGGCTCCTCACGTCGGCGCCGGAGGCCCGGGCGAGCAGCGTGGCGGGCGCAGCTGCGGCGGGGGCCGCCCGGCAGCCCCCAGCACGGCCTAGGCGGGACGGGAGGGACAACGCCGCCGGCGGGCGGCCGCCTCCCGCCCTGCCCCTGCCCCTGCCCCTGCCCC